>CM035153.1:45361704-45672653 GCA_020205615.1 Panax quinquefolius | reverse complement strand
AAATAAAGATTATCTGAAAAAATAAAAGTTTTCTTTGGGCTGACACTTCTACAACGAAGCAATAGTTGTGAAGTAAGCTCAAACAATAATGAACTACATATCAATTCTATTTCATTTTTGAAACTACGTACTAACTATAAATAGGGAACAGTCGATAGACTATAAACTTTGTTTTAAATTTTTTAAAAGGTTTTTACAGAATTTATCTGCAAACCGTTATGTCTTACGGACACGGAGGGTGATCAACCCGTTATTCCCTATATTGATCAATACTATGTGTTCCAACGATATTTTCGTTCATCTAGTCTGCCTTTGGCTCATAAAAGTTTCACATGTTTGGGATGTTTATAATTAGTCTGAAATCCGAACTAAAACAATTCGGTTGAATAACAATATTGTTCGATCATGGTCAACTATATTTTAAAGTCTATGTCTAGCTGAGTCAAATAGCTTAGACGGTTTTTAAATAATATATATACATACCTGAAAACTAGTAGGTATTTGTGAACATGTGATTAAATACAATCATTATCCAAGTGAGGGCACTTGTATAATCTAACTTAATTATCTATAAACAAGGTATATATTGATCATACATTACTACTGTACTGGTAAACCATGAACGAATAGAGTTTGATAAGTAACATGAATACTAATGTTGAAATACATGATCAATAACAGTAGAGTTTTTTTAAAAAAACTTATATAACAGAAGTATAATTCGATAACTTACTTACACAGGATTATTGCATAAGTAGATACAAAAGAGTAAGGATACACCTACCGATCGGCTGCTTTACACAACTTAGTTTTATCTTTTATACTGAGACCTATCATTCATAAGATTATTCTTTTGATCAGAATAATATATCATGACACATAACAACTTCGCTATTTGCAAATCATCATATAGCTTAAACACATTGTCACATAGTTATAGCGATCATTTGAACATAAACAATTATTTATCGTGTCACACTATATAAGTCTCTGGGTTGATTTTGGAAACATTTTGGTGTACCGATTGCTTTTATCGGATAATAATCGAGTTTATATTTACATTAAACACTTTTCTGTAACTTCAATACTATTCTAGATAAATTAAATATTAATCATATTATTTTTTCAAGGTATTATAATAATTTTTGAATAATTATTATAATTTATCATTATTTTTAAACACAGGAATCAATTTTAAATAATTAAAATACAAAATAATTCCATTATCATTAATATTTAAATAATATTAAAATATTAAAGAAATACTTGACAAAATATTAAAGTTATTTATAATAACTTAAAATATTTTAAAATACTAATTTTTCCCTTAAATGATTTTTAAAACATTTAAAATCCTTTTAAATAATTACCATTAATAATTAAATATTAATGTATTATTCATTAAAATATTAAAAGTCATTTATTATAACTTCAAAATTTTTAATCAATTATATCCTTTTTTAAATGATTTTAAATCATTAAAACCATTTTAAACTATTTATTATATAATTATTAAATAAACCTATTATCATTAATACTAAATTAGTAATGAAAATTACCTCAAAATATAAGAAGTTATAATTTATAACTTAAAATATTTTAAAAGCTGTTAGAGTTTATGCCCAGAGGCCAATTATTTGATATAATTGCTTAACGTTTTGATATTATATTTGATTGAATAAAACGAATGATTTTATTATGGTTTTATATATGCGTTATATAATTGTTAACATAATAAAATTCCTTATAATAATGATACAAATTATATGGTTTCAAGTATGTGACTTGAACATGAGATTATATAATTACAATTAGTATCATTGTTCTTAAATGTCCCTAGTCGAGTATCATTGTTGATGGGACACCATTGATGCATTGAGACTAGTATGTGGATCGATCAATGATGACCAAATCTCATTGGTCATAAATATATGAGATATTAAGTCAATGCATAGGTACATGTTAGAGAACGATGTAATGGGATGCACCCACCATGAGAATTTCATGTGGAGCATTATGCGAAGTGTCATTAGAAATTCTCATAGTGATAATGATGTAATGGTCCTCCGACCTGAAATCACTATATTACTACACGAGAATTTATGTACTTTGATATCATCAAATGTCACCTTTAATAGGGTGGACTATAAAGGTGATTATTGGGTACATCATGAATCGTGTGAGGAATATGAGTGATCTAGATGGAATTTAACCCTCCTATATATTAGGGGTGATATCCATAGGCCTCTTGATTGAGTAGGACTATGAAATGCATGGCCATGCTCAAATAGTGATTTGTTTCATATAGTCTACTCATTGATCAAGAAAACTCAGATTAAATTATGAAGAGTATGACACATTCCATGACTCGAGTTTAATCTAGGATATTAAGGTTAAAAGGATTAAATTACATTGAAACATTGGTCACTAAAAGGTTCAGATCGAATCATCGATCTTATTATTACTTGGGTAGTAGTGATGCATTATTAGATGTCGCTCATCAACCTATATAATTTTATAATATGATTTTAAAATTATTGCCAACGTAATAATAACATATAAGGTCACTTTACATGTAACGAATTTAAAAGGGAATAAATTTAAATTTAAGGATTTAAATATATTAATATAATTAATAGTATTTAAATCACTTAATTTAAATTAAAAAGAAAATATGAATATATGTATATTAATTAAGACTTAATTAAATATATATATATATATATATATAAATTCGGATTTTATGAAATTAGGTTTTTTGATTAATTCCATTTAACTACTATATATAGGATATATAGCAGTACTACTTAGGGTTAGATCATAACTTGAAAACCCTAGCCGCTCTTAGAGAGAGATTAGAGAAAAAACGTTGATTTCATAAAGGTTCATTTTGGTGGCTAGTACTGCAAGTCCCTCTTATTCGAGAATCGTAGACGGTTAGATGCGGCGTTCGATGTGGATACCATAGAGACGTAGATTCGCGAGGAATTGCGTTAAGAGATTTGCGCATCGTTTGAAACACTTTCATTTTCGGTATAATATCTAAACCTCGAATTAATTGATTTTTCGCATGAATTCGTGTTGGTTTTGAAAATTGCTTTGAATTTTTATTTCCACGCTTTGCTGTCGAAAACCCTAAAGTGGTATCAGAGCTACTTACGAAACGATTAATTCAGATAACATGTTTAATTGTTTTCAATATATATGGTATGTGATGATACAATTTTATCGATCCGAAATTGATTATATTGTTTTCGATATATATGATATATGATGATATAATTTTACCGAATCGTTAATTGAGTATATGATATTTCGTAATCGATATATTTTGATATTATAAATATCGATAATAGATATGCATGTATATGATGTTACATTAATTGAGTATATGATATTTCATAATCGATATATTGGTTCTAATATTATAAATATATGTAATAAATATTATATATATGATGTTTTATTAATCGATATGATGATTCATATGGAATATATATTCGGTATTATGAATATCGGTAATAGATATGCATGTATATATTATTCATTAATTGTATCTTATATGGGCGTAATACAAGTATTGGTTTAATATGATTAATTAATAACGATGGATTTGTTATATATATATTTTCTTTAATTTTATATAAATTGTTATGTGCTTATTGTGATATGCATGGTGCATGATTATGGCCTTTTTGACCCATAGGTTAGTGGTTTTGGTTTTGAAATACTACTTGCATGTCGTGCCTTTCTATAAATTCTAATGTAAAATTCTCTTCTCATCTAAATCCCTTCGAATGTAACTCGAGGTTTCTTTATGTCATGTAATAATCTGTAATCGATGAAGATGAAAAGATGAAGGACACGATGGAAAGATGATGATGGAGAGGAGGCACATGCTTGAGGAAGATCCAAGGAAGCTATTTATTTTAAGATCTTTTACCACCTTAGATTGACCTTCAATCTTTCATTAGCTTGAAAAGATTGATGGTGGATTCGGGCCATAATCGTGACACATTTAATTTTTGCACTTTATTTATGCTTGTATATGATATGATATGATAAATAATGTGCATGCTTAATAAGATTAAAATTGGTGAGATCTAAATTTATTAATAAAATCCCTCATTAAATTATTAAGTCTAAATCAGATGCCTTCCAATGAATAACACTCATCAAGACCTTGATCAATAGATGTAGGTTTGCCAAAGCAAAGTACCCTATTTATCTAGGTAAGATGCGATAGGATAATTGTGATATCCAAACTGTTAAAATCATTGGGCCCGACTTAACTAAGTTATCTCAATAGGATTGTGGACTTAGAGGCATAGAGTTTGGTAGGTACCATTAGATGGACTAGAAACAATTGTTGTTTACCAAACTATCCAAGAGTTATATATGATATAATTGACAAAAGGGTTGTCTACCTAAATAATGTATGTTTTAAGAGATTAGCCAAAGCTAACTTAGGCATAATGAAATATGGATCTTGGCTCACTAGAAAGATTTAATTGAAAAATGCTTCCTAATTAATGGTGAGGGCTATTAATTTGAATAAAATAAGTGGGAGGTATATTTTGAATGTACTATTATCAATTACATAATATCAACTCTCGCAATTTGACTTATTATTTTTTGCACTTATAAATTGTAGATATCAATGGCAAACAACAACAATAGAAGTAGTCTTTCACTACGATCAGTCCTCGAGAAGGACAAGTCGAGTGGAATTAATTTCCTCGATCGGTATAGAACTTGAGGATTGTCCTCAAACAAGAGCGCAAGCTATATGTCATTGAAAAGCCCATTCTGCAGAAGACCAAATGACATCGCACCACGCAACGGAGCATAATGCTTACAAGAAGCATCAGAGATGATTCTTTGGACGTGAGTTGTCTCATGCTAGCAACCATGAACGCCGAGCTTCGTAAGCAAACATGAGTTGATGGATGCTTATGAGATGATCGAGCATCTCAAGAAATTGTTCAAGGGCATGATCGACAGAGAGAGGTATGATACAAGCAAGGCGTCAGTATCACCGCAAGATGGGTGAACGTGATCCAGTTGGTCCCACATGTGCTGAAAATGATTGGGTATATTGAGTACCTTGATAGGTTGGGTTTTCCAATCACTCTGGAGGCCCAAACAGATCTTGTTTTGCAATCCCTAAACATCGCCTATTCTCAATTTGTCATGAATTATCTTATGAATGAAATTGAAAACCCCTCATCGAAGTTATTGAGCATGTTAAGAACCGCCGAGAACAACATGAAAAAGGCGGACCCGCTCCCATAATGATGGTGCAAAAGGGAATGCTAAGGAAAATGGAAAGCAAGAAGAAGATAGGATCTAAATTCGTGCCAAACCTAAATCCAAAACCAAAACAGCTTTAAAACCTAAAGGTGGGGTGGCTAAAGAAGGTGATTGTCACTTTTGTGGGAAAACCCGGACATCGAAGAGGAATTGTCTTGCTTATTTGGAAGAAGTGAAGAAAAGGAAAGGAAGTGGGACTTCGATTCAGGTATATATGTTATATAGAAGTCAACTTGTCTACTTACATCATGGGTATTAGATATCGGATGTGGTTCTCACATTTGTGTTAATGCGTGAACTCTCAAGGAGTAGGACTTTGGCAAAAGGAGAGGTTGACCCACGTGTTGGGAATGGAGCAAGAGTTCACAGACCGGTAGTAGGAACTTATCATTTATCTTTGCCCTCCGGGCTAGTTTTAGAATTAGAAGATTGTTATTTTGTGCCTCGCTATAAGCAAAAACATTATTTTATTTCTTGTTTCGACAAGAAAGGTTTTTCATTTATAATAAAGAACAACCGTTGTTCGTTTTACTTAAATGATATATGTTATGGTGTTGCACAATTGTTTAATGGTCTTTATATTCTTGATTTGGAAATGCCTATCTATAACATAAATACAAAACGATTTAAATCAAATGATTCAAATATGACATATCTCTAGCACTGTCGTTTGGGCCATATAAATGAGAAACGTATATCAAAACTCCATAAAGATGGATTTTTGGATTCATTTGATTTTGAATCATATGAAAAATGCGAATCTTGTTTATTAGGCAAGATGACTAAAGCCCCTTTCATCGGACACGTTGAATCCAAGCTAGCGATATATATTGGGACTTATACATAGTGATGTATGTGGACCCATGAGTTCGTTAGCAAGAGGTAGGTTTTATTACTTCATTACATTTATCGACGACTTCAAGAGATATGGATATGTGTATCTTATGAGACACAAACCAATCCTTTGAAAAGTTCAAGGAATTCAAGAATGAAGTTCAAAACCAATTTGGCAAAAGCATAAAAGCCCTTCGATCCGATCGAGGAGGTGAATACTTAAGCCAAGACTTTGATGACCTTCTAAAGGAGTGTGGTATTATATCACAAACTCACTCCACCGGAACACCACAATGGAATGGTGTGTCCGAGAGGAGGAATCGAACCTTGTTGGACATGGTACGATCAATGATGAGTCATGCAGATCTTCCAATAAGCTTCGGGGTCATGCCCTGAGAGATATTAAGATTCACACTTAACCGTGTTCCTACAAAGATGGTTCGTAAGACACCATATGAGATGTGGACCGGGAAACGCCCCTAGATATGTCGTTTCATGAAGATTTGGGGTTGCGAGGCATTTGTAAAACGCCCGGATTCTCGACAAGCTCGGACCCAAATCGACAAATGTAATTTTGTGGGATACCCAAAAGAAACAAAAGGGTATTATTTCTACAAACCTTCCGAGAACAAAGTGTTTGTTGCTCGAATCGGTATTTTTCTAGAAAGAGAATTTGTCTCTAAAGGAAATAGTGGAGGAAAGTAGAACTCAAGAAATTCGAGAACCACAGAATATCATTGAACCCGAGTTGAACGTGAGAAGGAACCACAAGATGTTGTGGAAAGTGAAACCGCTCAAATTACACAAGGAATTCAGAGATCTCGTAGGACACGCCAAGAGAGCCGAGAGATATTATGGATATCTTGTGACTCAAAACAATGATGTGATGCTCATAGATCAGATGAGCCCGCTTCCTACCAAGAAGCTATGAATGGACCAGATTTTGAGAGATGGCTTGAAGCCATGAGAGATCCGAAATGGACTCCATGTATACTAACCAAGTATGGACTTTGGTTGATCCACCCAAAGGGTAAAACCAATAGGGAAAAAAGTGGGTTTTCAAGAAGAAAACCGATATGGATGGTAATGTACAAACCTATAAAGGCCGATCGGTAGCAAAAGGTTTCAAACAAGTTCAAGGTGTTGACTATGATGAAACCTTCTCTCCAAGTGGCAATGGTTAAATCCATCAGATCTTACTTGCTATATCGCAGCCTTTTTATGATTACGAAATCTGGCAGATGGATGTCCAAACTTCTTTCCTTAATGGAAATCTCCTTGAGGATGTGTACATGACACAACCTGAGGGTTTTATCGCTCCAAAGGATGCTGGAAAGGTATGTAAGCTGCAACGATCCATTTATGGATTGAAGCAAGCCTCTCAGAGTTGGAATCTTCGATTTGATGAAGCAGTCAAAGAGTTTGGCTTTATTAAAAATGAAGATGAACCTTATATATATAAGAAGGTTAGTGGGAGTCATATTGTATTTCTGATATTATATGTTGACGACATATTAATTATTGGGAATGACATTCCTTCATTACAGTTGTAAAAACATGGTTAGGAAAATGTTTCTCCATGAAAGATTTAGGCGATGCAAATTACATTTTAGGTATCAAGATCTATCGAGATAGATCGAGAAAATGATCACCTAAGTCAAGTCGAGTAGTAATATATTGATAAAGTGTTGAAACGGTTCAAGATGCAAGAGGGAAAAAGAGGACATTTACCCATGACTCATGGTGTAAAGATCTCTAAGGCCCAATGTCCTAAATCACAAGATGATGAGGAGGATGAGAAAGATCCTTATGTTTCTGGCAATTGGATCTATCATGTATGCAATGATATGTATCTGTCTCGGATGTCTCAGATGCTTTGAGTATGACGATGAGCAGATACCACGAATCCGTGTGAAGGTCATCGATCGATGTTAGCCAAGAATATCCTCAAGTACCTTAAAAGGACTAAGGATTCATTCTTGGTATATGGAGGTGAAGATGAACTAGCAAAGAAAGGGTTACACAGATGTTAGTTTTCAGATCGATAATGATGATTATAAGTCTCACCAAAGTTTTGTATTTTGCCTTAATGGTGGTGTCATTAATGGAAGAGTTCAAGCAAGAGAGATGAGTCGATTCTACAATGAGGTTCGAGTATATTGTCGCTTCTAAAATGCCAAGGAGGTCAGATGGATTAAAAAGTTCATCATCGAACTAGGTGTTGTTCCAACCATTGTTGATCCGGTTAAGCTTATATTTGTGATAATAATGGAGCCATTGACAAAGCTAAGGAACCCAGATCTCACCAACGATCCAAGCATATATACTTAAAGGTACCATCTCATCCGTGAAATCATTGATAGAGGAGATGTACATATAGGAAGAGTGCCAAATGATGATAATGTTGAGATCCATCGACCAAGGCTTTTCGCAGTTGTAACAAGCACGACGGTCACACTAGTTCCATGGGTATTAGATACATGAGTGATTGGCTCTAGTGCAAGTGGGAGACTGTTAGAGTTTATGCCCTAGAGGCCAATTATTTGATATAATTGCTTAACATTTTGATATTATATTTGATTGAATAAACGAATGATTTTATTATGGTTTTATTTATCGTGTTATATAATTGTTAACATAATAAAATTCCTTATAATAATGATATAAATTATATGGTTTCAAGTATGTGACTTGAACATGAGATTATATAATTACAATTAGTATCATTGTTCTTAAATGTCCCTATCGAGTATCATTGTTGATGGGACAACAATGATGCATTCGAGACTAGTATGTGGATCGATCGATGACCAAATCTCATTGGTCATAAATATATGAGATATTAAGTCAATGCATAGGTACATGTTAGAGAACGATGTAATCGGATGCACTCCACCATGAGAATTCTATGTGGAGCATTATGCAAAGTGTCATTAGAAATTCTCATAGTGATAATGATGTAATGGTCCTCCGACCTGAAATCACTATATTACTACACGGGAATTTATGTACTTTGATATCATCAAATGTCACCTTTAATAGGGTGGACTATAAAGGTGATTATTGGGTACATCATGAATCGTGTGAGGAATATGAGTGATCTAGATGGAATTTAACCCTCCTATATATTAAGGGTGATATCCATAGGCCTCTTGATTGAGTAGGACTATGAAATGCATGGCCATGCTCAAATAGTGATTTGTTTCATATAGTCTACTCATTGATCAAGAAAACTCAGATTAAATTATGAAGAGTATGACACATTCCATGACTCGAGTTTAATCTAGGATATTAAGGTTAAAAGGATTAAATTACATTGAAACATTGGTCACTAAAAGGTTGCATCGAATCATCGATCTTATTATTACTTGGGTAGTAGTGATGCATTATTAGATGCCGCTCACAGTTTATAATTTTATAATATGATTTTAAAATTATTGCCAACGTGATAATAACCTATAGGGTCACGCACATAGAACGTAATTTAAAAGGGAATAAATTTAAATTTTAAGGATTTAAATATATTAATATGATTAATAGTATTTAAATAACGAATTTAAATTAAAAGGAAAGTTTGTATATATGTATATTAATTAAGTAAGACTTAATTAAGTTATATATATATATAAATTCGGATTTTATGAAATTAGGTTTTGATTAATTCCATTTAACTACTATATATAGGATATATAGCAGCTACTTAGGGTTAAATCATAACTTGAAAACCCTAGCCGCTCTTAGAGAGAGACTAGAGAGAAAACGTATAGTTTCATAAAGGTTCCTTTGGTGGCTAGTACCGCAAGTCCCTCTTATTGCAGAATCGTTCGACGGTTCCTGCGGCGTTCGTGTGGATACCATAGAGACGTAGTTTCGTGAGGAATTGCGTTAAGGATTCGAAGCCGTTTCAGAAACACTTTCATTTTCGGTATAATATCTAAACCTCTGAATTAATTGCTTTTTCGCATGGATCCTGTGTTGGGTTTCAGAAATTGCTTTGAATTTTTATATTTCCGCTGCGTTTTATGTGCCGAACCCCTACAAAAACACCATATTATCTTTTAAAATAATTTTTATAATATAAAAATCATTTTTAACCAATTTATTTAATACATTTATTAAATAAATTTAATACCATTAATATTCATGTAAATAATAATATTAATGAAAAATATGTCAATTTATCAAAAGTTAATTTTATCACTTCAAATAATTTTTAAAACCATTTTTATAATTTTTAGCAATTTATTTCTATTTTTAATGAATTTTTAGAAATTTATATAATTAATAATAATAAAACTGTCGCTAAAGCTTTTAGCGACAGAATCTGCCACCTTAGGTGTTCTTGAGTTTCAAGAACATTAAAAGATAGTTGCTTGCCTACTTTGACTGATCATAAATCATTGTACATGTAGTTTCTAGGCAGGGTATTATAATGATTGTGTTGTATTGATGTAATACTGCATGAATCATCAATTAACAAGGTCTAACTACACCATACAAGTAAGATATAAGGGCTCAAAGTGGTTGTCAGGCCCTTCCTGGGTTTTTTGGGTTACATAGAAACCCAAGCAGTGTTTGATAGCTACTTTGTGCCTTAATTAAATCAAGACTGGTTGATGTTATGGTATTCTAATAGTTCAAGCTTGTAGTCTAAATGACAAGGTACTAATATCATTCATCAGATTAGTCAAACTACATCAGATTCACAAGCTAGCATCCGGTTAAACCATGTTAGAAGTGGTGTTCTTAAGTTTTCTGAATCATCAATTAACAAGGTCTAACTACACCATACAAGCAAGATATAAGGGCTCAAAGTTGTTGTCAGGCCCTTCCCAGGTTTTCTGGGTTACCCAGAAACCCAGGCAGTGCTTGATAGCTACTTTGTGCCTTAATTAAATAGAGATTTGGTTGATGTTATGGTATTCTAATAGGTCAAGCTTGTAGTCTACATGAGAAGGTACAAATATCATTCATCAGATCAGTCAAACTACATCAGATTCACAAGCTAGCATCTGGTTAAACCATGTTAGGAGTGGTGTTCTTAAGTTTTCTAGGTTACCCAAAAAACAGAGTTCGTGTTCGAGCAAGCTAGTTTGACCATCAATTACTTTCATTCTGTTGGTTATCTAAGTGATATAGAAGCATGAATATGTAGTACACATACAAGAGTATAGCCTAAATACACTAACACAAACAAATTAGCAAATACATGTAAGATCTGGGCTCTTGAACTTGTTGTCAAACACTGCTGAACAAGTTCTGGGTTACCCAGAAAATAGAAAATCATGGTCGGTCAATGTAGTTTGACCTTCCATAACTTGAAATCTACACATGATCTAAGCATGATTTCAAGTCCAGATCAAAGTCCTTATAGCATACTATAGATCTAAAACATAAAACACAACAAATCATTTACAAGGAGGGATATGTGGCCTCTGACTTTAACTTGTCAAACATTAATTTAGGGTTCATGGCAGTTTTGAAAAACATTGATTTTAAGGCACTTTGATGCTATAGATCTATGATATAACATCATAGATCATCATAAAACACCTTTTAACACTAGAATAAACACATAAACACAAACTTTAATTAAGCACGCAAGATCAAATTTAGGCTAGGGTTTATACCTCTTCCTTAAACAAGTTTTGATTCTTGCTTTCTATTCTGTTCTTAATGTTCTAAGAACTTAATTGGGGACTGATTTGCTAAGGAACTTTGTGGCTTGGACGGTGAGAGAGTTTGGCTAGGTGTTAAAACTCAAATGAGCCCATCTTTGATATTTCACATACTTTAATCTTCCACTCTTTACTCTTTTAGTTAAAATTATTGTTATGCGAATTAAATTTGTGACAACCCAAATTTTTATAAGTTATTAAAATAGGAATTTAATAATTAAAATTCTTATTATGAGATGTTTTGAGTTTGAGTATGTATATATACATGCTATATATATTTTTAAATATGTGATCGGTGTGAAAGAAATATATATATATTCATATATTGGGAAAGTGAGGTTTAATAGTTAAGTTAACTATTGAAGAAATTAAATAAATTTGGTAATTAATTTTAAATATTTATTGAATTAAATAAATATTTTAAATAATTCATTTATTGAGAAAAATAAATAATTTATGAAATTGTGGTATAATAATTTAGTTACGTGTGTATGATAATTAAATTAAAGCAAAGGTAAATTTTATTCTTTGAAGATTTAATTTAATTAATTAAATTAAATGAGTTGTCTAATGTTAAAGAAAATAAGTTAATTAAATAAAGCGATGTTTAAATCTAATTTATTAATTAAATTAGGTATATGATTATTTATTAATCATCAGAAGAATTATAATAAAAATTATAATTATTATTGTAAGTTGCGTAAATTGGTTACAAGTGTGACAAATAAAAACTATATAATATAATATTATTAAAATAATCTAGTATGGGGGAAATTGTGTGTAACCAAATGCAGCCTTATGAGTTTTGGTTTATTGTAAATGACGCCTTTGTAAACGAATTCGTAGTGAACGAATTTGCTAAATTGTGAAAACATGAACAATTAGAATGAACATGAGTTGTAAATTCATATTTGGGTTAGTTAATGTCTGTTAGTTGATGGGTATTTGGTATGTTGTAGTTCTATGAGTTACAAACCCATAGAATCAAAAATGGACTAATTTGGATGAGTATAACTCATGTTATGAAAATCAGAAGGGGTAGGGGTCTGTAAAATCACGAAGAACAGAGCCTAAGAACATCTTGCCTCCCTGTATGCAGTCTGCGCCGCCTCAAGGCCAATTGGGGTGCTGATTGTGCCGGGCATCGATGAATCGGTGGACTACTCTGACCTATTGTAGTAAAGTAAGCATACCTTTTTCATACGAACTCCGATTGAGGTGATTCAAGATGATCCAAAACAAAGACGAATAGACCTACAACTTTTGTTCTTTAAGTGTTTCAATTTGAGGTCGTTAAGAAGGGTCAAAATAGTTATCTTTTTGACTGTTACGTATTTGGAGGCGATCAGAGGGCGTCAAGCGAGCACATACGCAAGTATAGTGCTCCCAACGATGGAATATGTCATTCTAAGTGATGTAACATGAAAATGCATGATATTATACATGACATATAATATTTCCTTGCTCATAATAGAAAGCATTGGCATGACTTAGTATGTGTTTTGAAAAGAAACTTAAAGATTTTGAAAACAAACCTTGTGAAAACTTATGTTCTATAAGTTCTGAACTTAGTGGTTTATAAACATGATTGAGTTCAAATATAAATGAGCATGATATGGTGTTTATAGTGTCTTTGTTCATGATTAAACTTGTTAGACCTTGTGATTAGAGAAATTTCAAAAAAAGCTTAGTATAATAAGCTAATGAACATGAATGCTATAGGATATAGTTTCTGAACTTGAAAAGATGTTAACATGACTTAGTTACTTATGGTAAGAATTTCAAAGTTGATTTACATGCGCTATATTGTATCATTCATGTAAAAGGATTTCAAAGGCAACCTCGAGCATGTTTTCGAACTTAAGTTGCATTACATTTGAGTATTTAGATTCTAAAGGCTTGAGATGCCATGTTACGTTTTATTATATCTCTAAACATGATTCGTAGGTAATGGACATAAAGATGATTTAATCAAACATGAGTTAAAGCATGTTTCAAAGTGTTAAACAATGCTAGTTATGAATGAATGATATGAACATCATGATCATATGTATTAACAGATTGTGAGACCTCTATATGTAGAAATATGACCAAAGTTATAAAGCATGATAAATACATAACCTTTTATTCTTTAATTTAATGGAAAGTCATGAACTAAAACTTGTAAAAATGAACTCAAGAATGGTCATATGCTTATTTGAGAACCTCTAACATGTATGTATGTTAAAGTATAAGTGAATAGGTGTGTTAGAGTTGGACAGAAACAGGATGTGCAAGCTTAACCCTAGTCTGGCCATGGGACAACACAGTTGGGCCGGCAATGATGCCTTACTATTTTAACTGTGAATCCAGACCTTAAAGAATATATGTATGTGTTGGGTAAAATCTATATACGCACAACACGCAAGTATACATGGTCAACATGTAATAGAGTGATAAGCAGAGTATCGTTCCCACAGAGACTTACTAGCAAAAATCTTAACTTACAATTATCAATTTCCTATTAACCCTAATTTTATTAAACAAATAAACTCAATAATTATAACTAATGATTCTAAGTTAAATAGTAATTAAAATAACACAGACAAATCACAAATATCAAAATCTAGAAATTTCAAACAGTTAATGGAGAATTAGACTTATGATTTCACCCTAAGCTTCACTCTGATTTTAACACCTTTATTCCACTTCAATGCACCATCCCAGTTTATTAATCAAGAACACGAAAGTAGTATTAACCACCTCTCGATGTACTAATACCGTATTAACGTCAATCCACGGTTAAGATAGAAATCTGTTAAACACCTTAATCAACTAACCCACTACATCTCTATGTGAATTACAATTGAAGATGGTTTAAGAATAAGTTCTCTATCCGATTACATGTGATGTCAATCGTATCTCTACCTTAACATTCCTCAAGATTAAGCTATTCACAAAATCATGAACACATGCTATACTAACTTGGTCTAGAATTGAATATCCTCTCTCGATTCCATCCAATTCCACAAAGAATTGTTGATAAGGCAATTCATAGATTCAAGCTCAAATTAATATAGATATACTAGAGATAGATTATTGAAATAGAAATTAAAGTTTACAAAATCATCGATTCACTTAAAGATCCATCATAAGCCTAAAAAGTGAATTAGTTCATGCTAAACGAAATAAACACTGAATAAATCATAGAAATCATTCTTTCAATTACAAATAATAATCTAACACGAAGAATATTGAAAAACACCCTTCACGTAGACTAGAATCGCAATTGTCTTAAAAATCTACTGAAGTACTCCTCCACACTTGCTCTCTAAAACTCAGATTAGATCTTCGTAATAATCTATCCCTAATGTTGAAGTTGTTGTTGATAAAGTATTAGATGTCTAGCATAAAAGCTCCAGCCGTAATTTTCTTCAATTAGAGTTCCATTATCATGAAAATTGCTAGAAACCATGCCCAATAAGAAGTTCAATCAAAACAGGACACAACCAGATTTTCCACCCCCCTCCCCCGCGCCCCGGCGTGGTTCATGTACTAATTAGGCCCGCCCCGGCGGGCTCCCTTTCTGTCTAACTCGACTTAAGACCCCCCACCCCGGCGGGGGCACACAGTATAAATTGGCCCGCCCCGGCGGGCATCCTTTCTGTTAACTGAGTATCAAGACTCCTACTACGTATAGGTGTATATCTTAGTAAATTAGTCACTTACGTGCTTGTTTTCTATTTGCTGACATGTTGAATTCATAAGTTCTTCTAATTTTTGCTCCAATTAACTTTAACTCACACCAAATAGTTCCAAATGTACGTTGAATGCCACAACCACCATTCCACACATGAAATAACATAAAAACAAGTAAAAATGAACATGACCACAAGAATTTAGCAACAAATAAGCATGAAATGGATATTGAATCACGTATATAAAATCCACTTATTAGTATGAATGTCTAAAGCTATAATACTTAACATAGATGATGTTTTAAGCATAAGAGCATGTAATGGTTATATAAACACAAAGTTGTTAAATTTTGCAAAATGCAAGAACTTTGTGAATCATTCATCTATGAGTTTGAAATGTGTAACGAACACATAGCGAGTCAAGTGTGTAATAGATATATATAAACATTGATGTAAAGTACGAGTGGTTAAGGTATACCTATACATACCTAGCTATTCTAAGAGTATGATGAGAAAGTGAAATATAGGTTGATCATAAAGAATTGAATATCCTCTCTCGATTCTATCCAATTCCTTAAAGAATTGTTGATCAGGTAATTCATAGATTCAAGGTCAAATTAATATAGATAAACTGAAGAAAGATTATTGAAATGGATATTAAAGTTTACAAAATCATCAATTCACTTAAAGATCCATCATAAGCCTAAAAAGTGAATTAGTTCATGCTAAATGAAATAAACACTGAATAAATCATAGAAATCATTCTTTTAATTACAAATAATAATCTAACACGAAGAATATTGAAAAACACCCTTCACGTAGACTAGAATCGCAATTGTCTTGAAAATCTCCCGAAGTACTCTTCCACACTTGCTCTCTAAAACTCAGATTAGATATTCGTAATAATCTCTCCCTAATGTTGAAGTTGTTGTTGATAAAGTATTAGATGTCTAGCACATAAGCTCCAGTCGTAATTTTCTTTAATTAGAGTCCCATTATCATGCAAATTGCTAGAAACAATGCCCAATAAGAAGTTCAATCAAAACAGGACACAACTAGATTTTCCACCCCTTACGCTGCTCCTCCTTTCTGTCTAGCTCGCTCGACTTAAGACCCCCAGCCACGATGGGGGGTATATAGTGAAAATTACTGCATACTTAATTATTTTCCTTCTTCTATTTGCGACATGTTGAATTTATAAGTTTTTCCAATTTTTTCTCCAATGGACTTCAACTCATACCAAATAGTTCCAAATGTACGTTGAATGCCACAACCACCATTATACACATGAAATAACATAAAACAAGTAAAAATGAACATGACCACAAGAATTTAGCAATAAATAAGAATGAAATGGATATTGAATCACGTATATAAAATCCACTTATCAAAATCCCCCAAACATAAATCGTGCTAGTCCTCGAGCAGAAAATAACTACATGCAATGTAATGCAATGATATGAACACTACCTAACTTATATGCTTTCAAATCCAACAATATCGTAGAATCAAAATTATCTTAACGGCCTCAGCGAAAATAAGCAACTATACAATATCAACCATCTAAAACCAATCTACAATTCTGTTTTAATCCTTAAATCTGAAGCCATCATCACCGGTATAGTGTGTGTGTGCAACATCCATGATAACTGATACTAACTCAAATTTCAATACATAACCAATCTCTTAGAAGGAATCACGCAGCGTAAACTTAAAATATCAAAAATAGATAGTTCCAACTAAAATTAAGCAATCACAAATCTCAAGGGATCAAGCGGGGTACTTATACTTTATTCATACATATATATTTTTGTCTTTTTTTTAATTACATACATACGGGGGCTTTTTGCTCTTATTTCCCATTTTATTCATTTTATACACATAGCAATGCAATGTCTTATTCCCTTAGGCTTTTCAATGCTACCTTAACGAGCTTTCGACCAACGACTCCCAGACCATTAAGACCTTAGGGCGCTAGGTATAAAGACAATCCCCTCGGGCTTACTTACTCAAGTAACAAAGGCCACAAAACTAGACAAGCACGCCACGGTGTTTATTCATACTTTTGTTTTAGATAATAAAGCTTATATACCCCACATATCATCCCCCAAACTTAGGTTCTTGCCTAACTTTAGCCTTTACTGTCCATCCTTGTCGTTTTTTCATTTACTCTAGCATTATCCTTTAGAGACCCTTTAGGTATCAATTTGACTTTGACCAATCAACACAGATGTTTGTTAAACATGCTAACCTTTTATACCAGCTTCAAACAAGCTCAAGATTTGACTCATAGAAGAAATTGTATCATAGTTCTAATACTCAATACAGTATTTGTTACTTATTGTCAATCACATCATTGGCCCACAAACAATATGAAACACAACATTGATGGACTTACGCAACACAATACTTACTAACTAATTTTTTTTTTATATAAAGATAACGAAATGCATTACAAGAGTATCTACTATGCAATGACAAACATTAACCTAAGCTACTATGGATGCACCTAAACTATCATGAAATACTAAAAGTAGAATGCAAAATGCAGAAATTTAAATAACAACAACTCAAAATGTAACCTAAATGCTAAATGCATGCAAACATGTATTTAAATCCCCCAAACTTAAAGAATACAATATCCTCATTGGTAGAATAATCGAATTAAGTACTTGAGGACTTCCCTGCTTTCGTTTAAGTCTGAGGAGGTGGTTGTTGGTTTTCTTCATCGGAATCGCTTGGTAAGAACCTTGGCATCGGTCCGGGCTATTGGTACAAAAATTGTGCCGCCGGGTTGAAGTTATGAAGAGTTGTGTTCAAAGAGGCGAAAGATGCGTTCATAGCATCAAACATATGATCTTGCCTCATTGTCAATCTCCTTATTTCCCGACGAATTTCCTTGGTATGCGCATTCAATTGATTTTGGAACACAAGGAACTGAGAACTAGATATGGCCTCGGCCTGCGGTACCTGCTCAGCCCCTTGATCGCCCATTGGTTCATCGTCATCCCCCGATGTCTCTGTAGCATCAACGTCGTCATTCGAATCCGACGAAAAAATGAAACCCACACCACGTGGATGTGACTCGCCTTATGCCCATACAGAATACCACGCTATCATTATCGAATCAAGTAATGCAAGCGGCAATTGTGTGGGCTCATCGTCGGACCATCTAACCCCAGCATTGCGACACAACCCACAAATGAGTGATGGGTGTGGCAAGCCTCCAGAAAAATTCCCACGTAAGTACTGATGGATTGATGAACAGATTATTGCCCCGACGTGAATGATAAAATCTTGCACAATGGCGTACAACAGTAACGCCTTCTCTTTGGTGACGTCCAAGGTATGTTGGGACGGAAGTTATTTTGCACATAGGAATGCGTACCAGATTTTCCCATACCGACTAAGGTCCTTGCTATGAAACACGGTGCCTCCCTTTCGACCCTTGATCCACTATGTTCCCAGCTTTGTCATCTCCGTGATTATGGCATCAAAATCGGGTCGGAAAGTATTGAGATGATGATCATCTTGGCGTTGGCGAGGCACCTTAGTTGGTAGCGTATTTATGGGCGTCGGTATTTGAATGGAACCAACCGTCCTCGCACAAATGCGTGGAATGGTTCTTTTTCCTCAGCATTTGCGTAGAATTATTTGACTATGTTAACGACGGCTGGTTCCGGCTCCTCGATGAATTTAGTCCATCCCTTTTGGTAAATTTGTGGCATAAGCTCCCCATCGTTAGGATCTAATGCCAACCCCCTCTCTGGTGTAAGGGCTTTGGTGAACATGTAGTCATACCGGTCGGCGGTGGCGGAACTTGCGAATTTTCGGTGATCAAAGGTGCGGGTTGGTTGAGATGGACATGAACTCTCCCCCCTTTGGTGTTTTGATGATAATTGTGAAGCCATGTTCTCAATCTAGTGCTTTCCCCCAAACTTTGCAATTTGCTCCTCTCTAATTCTCAAGTATTCTATATGAAGTGTGGTGAGAGAGTTTGTATGAGATGTGGTGATATTTATAGAGGGAGAAGGATGGCTACCATTGCTGGATTGAAGAGGTAGAGAGGAGTAATGGAGCATTAGGAATAGTGGGGTAGAAGTAATGGTAGTGGGTGGTGGTTATGAGGTTATGAAGTAGTGGGGAAGTAGGAAAGTGGTAAGTTATTGGGAAGTGAAGAAGTCAAGAATCATGTAAAAGTCTATCTATTGCATTCAGGGACCCCTTCCCGTGGGGTATTGACTAGGAAGGCCAGCAGAAGGCTTCAGATTCGTCTTGAATTCGTGGACCCCACCCCTGTGTCTGGGATTGTAGTGAAAGAACCCCACCACCGGCAAGCAAGTGTTTTGTCTAACATGATTGATGACCCCCCGCCCCGGCGGGGGTTATAGTACTAGGAAGGCCCACCCTGGCGGGCATCATGACTGTCAGGCCCTATCTTTTGCTTCACTGTAGTTCATTTGTGCTTCAGTTTTGCTCACTTAATGCTCCTTTTTCAAACCTACATGACATACTGCAAGAACATTAGTGAGTTGTTTATAACATGATGTATTGTGAAGAGTTTAACGAGATTTTTCTTTTATTCGTCTACCTAATAATGAAATGAAAACTATGATTAAGCAATTATGAATATAAAATATGATAAAGAATTAAAAATTGGGTTACCTCCCAATTAGCGCTTGATTTTAAGTCGTTCAGCCTGACTACTTCCTGCTTATGTTGTGTCCGTTAATGTGATGGCGATCACGTCGGTGTTAGCTTCTCTACCCCAATAATGCTTTAGACGGTGTCCGTTGACTTTGAATGTTTTGAGTGGATTACGACTGTAGATTTTGACTGCACCATGAGAGAATACCCGCTTGACCATAAATGGTCCTGACCATCTTAACTTAAGCTTTTCGAGAAATAATCGCAGCCGTGAGTTGAACAAGAGTACTAATTGGCCTGGCTCGAATGTTCGCTGCATAATTTTCTAGTCGTGCCATCTTTTGACTTTTTCTTTGTATAATTTGGCATTCTCATAGGCGTGAAGGAGAAATTCGTCGAGTACATTCAATTGAAGTAGTCTCTTCTCACCTACAGTTGTTTGATGAAAATTGAGTTTTTGCACAGCCCAATATGTCTTATGCTGTAGCTCGACCAATAAATGACATGCCTTCCCGTACAGTAATTGGTATGGTGACATTTCGATTAGTGTCTTGTATGCCGTCCTGTAGGCCCATAATGCGTTGTCCAATCGAAGTGAACAATCTTTCCTGCTAGGATTCACCACTTTCTCTAGTATCTTCTTAACTTCTCTATTAGACACCTCAGCCTATCCACTGGTTTGATGGTGATATGTTGTAGCTACCTTGTGATTGACCCCATACTTGGACAAAAGAGCAGTAAAGGACTTATTGAAGATGTGACTACCTTCGTCACTGATTATTGCTCTTGGTGTGCCAAATCTTGTGAAGATGTTCTTTTGTAGGAATTTGATGACCACCTTTGCATCGTTTAATGGTAATGCTGCAGCTTTAACCCACTTTGATACGTAATCCACTGCAAGTAGAATATACTGATTGTTCAGAGATGAAGGGAATGGCCCCATGAAATCGATACCCCATACGTCAAAGATTTCCACTTCAAGAATTGTTTGTAGAGGCATCTCATTCCGTTTCATTATGTTTCCCACCCTTTGACACTTGTCGCATTGTTTCACAAACTGGTGGGCATCCTTGAATAATGTAGGCCAATAAAAACCTGCTTGTAACACCTTTGATGCTGTCCTCTCACTACCATAGTGTCTGTCATATGCCGATGAGTGACACTCATGCAGAATATTCTTCACTTCACTAAATGGGATGCACCGTCGAATCATTTTCTCAGCGCACTACTTGAACAAATATGGTTCATCCCATATGTACCATTTCACGTCCTAAAGAAATTTTTATTTCTGTTGTCTTATAAGGTCAGGTGGTAGAATATTGCTCACAATGAAATTTGCATAATCCCCATACCATGGAATTTCTGCTGAAATCCCAAACAGTTGCTCATCTGGGAATGACTCATTAATCTCACATCTTTGCTTTCCCTTGGTTTTCCAGCCTGGACAAGTGATCGGCTACTTGGTTCTCCGTCCCCTTTCTATCCTTTATTTCTAAGTCAAACTCTTGAAGTAGGAGAATCCACCGGATAAGGTGTGGTTTATCATCTTTTTTCGCTATCAAGTACCGAATTGCCGCATGGTCCGTGTAAACTATCACCTTGGTCCCGATCAAATAGGCCCGAAATTTGTCAAATGCATACACCATTGCAAGCAATTCCTTTTTCGTGGTTGTGTAATTCATTTGAGTCTCTATAAGTGTTTTGCTTGCATAGTATATGGCATGAAGCACCTTATCTCGACGTCGGCCTAATACAACTCCAACCGCGTAGTCACTGGCATCACACATGAGTTTGAATGGCATGCTTCAATCCGGTGTTACTATAACAGGGGTTGTAGTTAATTTTCTCTTTAGTAAGTCAAAAGTTGTCTTGCATTCTTCATCAAAGCTGAACGTTGCATCCTTCTCTAACAAACTACATAGAGGTTTTGCAATTTTTGAGAAGTCTTTTATGAACCTCCGGTAGAACCCAGCGTGTCCTAAGAAACTCCTAATACCCTTCATTGAGGTCGGTGGAGGCAATTTTCAATCATTTCCAGCTTTGCTCTGTCAACTTCCAATCCTTGAGCTGATACCTTATGGCCAAAAATTATGCCCTCTTCAACCATGTAGTGGCATTTTTCCTAATTGAGTACGAGATTCGTGTCCTTACATCTTTGCAACACCATGACCAGATTTTGTAAGCAAATATAGAAGTTGTCCCCATAGACCAAAAAATCATCCATGAAGACCTCAACATTTTTCTCCACCATATCTGAAAAAATGGCCATCATACACCGTTAGAAAGTTGCAGGTGCATTGCATAGCCCAAACGAAATCCTCCTGAATGCAAATGTGCCGTAAGGGCATGTAAATCTAGTCTTCTCTTGATCCTCCGGAGCGATGACTATTTGGTTGTAGCCTGAGTACCCATCCAACAAACAGTAATATTGGTGTCCCGCCAATCTATCTAACATTTGATCAATAAAGGGCAGTGGGATATGGTCTTTTCGGGTTTCTTTGTTCAATTTTCTGTAATCCATTCAAACCCTCCAACCTGTCACTGTTCTCGTCGGTATCAATTCATTATCCTCATTCGCTGCATCGTTATTCTTCTTTTTTTTTGACATGACCTTTGGACTAACCCATTTCTCATTCGAAAATTGGGTAGATGATGCTGGCATCTAGCCACTTCAGAATTTTCTTCTTTAGCACTTCCTTCATAATCGGATTAAGTCGTCGATGTTGCTCCACTGTCGGTTTTGCCTCATCTTTCATTAAGATCTTGTGCATGCAAAATGAAGGGTTGATTCCTTTAATATCAGTAATTGTCGACCTAATAGCTGATTTGTGTTCCCGAAGCACTCTCAACAACTTTTCTTCCTGCAATTCGTTAAGTGCAGCTGAAATAATAACAGGTAAAGAATTTGAATTGCCTAAGTATGCATACCTGAGGTGTTTAGGGAGTGGCTTAAGTTCCAGCTTTGGTGGCTCTTCCAATGATGGTTTTAGTTTTTCTGCAGCTACTTCCTCCGTGTGCAATGGTTCAAACGGTGTTCTAAATTTGGAAACTCGTGGTAATGAGTCTAGCATTTGTAGTAATCCACCAATTCCGGCTGGTCGACCTCTTCATCCCCCAATAATGTTGTTTCTAACGGATCGTTTACCAAACTCTTGCTCATATCATCGCTGATGATTTGCTCAATTAGATCCATTCGAAAACATTCTTCCTCGTCCGTAGGGAATTTCATGGCTTTAAACACGTTGAATTTTACTTCTTGATCTTGGAGCCTCATAGTGAGTTCTACCTTTTGTACATCTATGAGTGTCCTAACTGTAGCCAAAAATGGTCTCCCTAGGATAATTGGGATGTTCTTGTCCTCCTCAAAGTCCAGAATGATAAAGTCCGCGGGGAATATAAACTTATCAACTTTCACCAAGATGTCCTCTACTATGCCTTGCTGATATGTGACTGACCTATCCGCCAACTGTAATGAAATGTTCGTAGGTCTTGGTGCGGGCAAACCTAACTCTAAGTATACTAACAATGACATAAGGTTTACACTCGCCCCCAAATCACATAAACACTTGCTGAAATGCATATTCCCTATCATGCATGGAATAGTGAAGCTCCCCGGGTCCTTGAGTTTTGGTGGTAATTTCTGCTGTAATACCGCACTACACTCCTCGGTTAGTGCAACTGTCTTAAAATCCTCCCATTTCTTCTTCCTTGACAGAATCCCTTTCATAAATTTTGCGTAACTCGGCATTTGTTCTAGGGCTTCTGCAAATGGAATATTAATCTGAAGTTTCTTGAATATTTCCAATAACTTTGCAAATTGCTTGTCTAATTTCTATTTTTGGACTCTCTGCTGAAATGGTGGTGGTGGATAAGCAATTGGTTTATTATTTAGCTTTTTTCCTTATCTTGCTTATCCTCGCTACTACTTTTTGTACTCACGTTCCTATCATCAACTTTTTCATCCGAAGCTGCTGAATTTTCTGCATTAATACCCTCTAGATGTTTCCCACTCCGCAATGTGATTACCTGACACTGTTCATGGTTACCCTTCGGATTTCTCTCTGTGTCACTTGGTAATGTCCCCTGTGGTCTACTATTCAATGCCAACACAATTTGTCCGATCCAATTCTCTAGATTCTTGATCGACATCTCTTGTGATTTCATAGCCATCTCTTGATATTTCATAGCCATTGCGTGATTTTTCATAGCCACCACATTGCTAGTTATGTATTTTGTCACCAACTCCTCTAAATCTGATTTCCTTTCTTGAAGTTGAGTTGGTTGTTGATGGTTCTGAAATCTTAGTGGATATGACGATCTTGAAGCTTGTTGCTGCTGGTTATTACTCCATCAAAAATTTGGATGGTTCCTATTTCCTTGATTGTATGTGTTCTGGTATGTTGTCTACGGAATTCTGTTATAATTGCCCACATACTGCACAGATGCTGGATTTATAGTGCATTAATCTGTTGGGTGCTCCCCTGCGCACTCACATATTATTGCCACTTGTTGAGTTTGTTGTGCTTGTGCTTGTGCAGCTGTCACCGCATCCAACTTTTTCGAAAGTGCTGCAATCTGTGCTTGTATAGCTGTTACACCATCCACTTCTAAAACCCTAGCTGCCTTTGCCTGTGTCATTCTCGCTGTGGGCCACTGGTAGTTATTAGCCGCCATGGTTTCAATCAAATCATAGGCTTCCTTGTAACTCTTGGCCATAAATGCTCCGCCCGACGCTGCATCAATACTAGTTCTGAGATTCCCATGTAGTTCGTTATAAAAGGTGTTCATTTGCAGCCACTTGGGCAATCCATGATGTGGGCATTTTCTGAGCAACTCTTTATATCTCTCCCATGCCTCATATAGCGACTCCCCATGTTGCTGTTCAAACATCGTTATCTTGTTCCTCATCTTTGCAGTTTTCGTTGGTGGAAAGAATTTGGTGAGGAATTTTTGAGCTAAATCCTCCCATGTAGTGATTGATCCAGGCGGTAGAGAATGCAACCAACTCTTCGCCTTGTCCCGTAAAGTGAATGGGAACAAGCGAAGTCTCACCGCCTCATCTGACACCCCATTATACCTAAAGGTGTCGCAAATTTCTAGAAAGCTGACTAGATGCTCGTTCGGGTCGTCATTTGCCAATCCCCAAAACTGAACTGAATTCTGAATCATTTGTATCATCCCAAGCTTAATTTCAAATGTATTTCTTTGCTATTATGGGCTGGTGATGCTTGTCTGCGATTCGATCACCTTAGGTGTGGTGAAGTCCCTTAACTTTTAGATCTTCTCTACCGCCATTACCTCTTCCTTTTCAAATGTTTCAAATTTTTATCTCGTTTCCTTGATCCATTTACTCAGCCTCTGGAACCTTTTCTCAATGTCGTCCTCAAAAGGCAGTAAGTCTGGATTCTTGGATCGAGTTTGCATAAACTGCTTCCAACACCTGAAATAAGAAGTACAAAACAAAAATAAAAATGTCTAAGTAAAACTGGATTAATTAAAATGATATTGTAAAAATATTAAGAATTATACTAAATAGTCCCCGACAACGGCGCCAAAAACTTGTTGGGTAAAATCTATATACGCACAACACGCAAGTATACGTGGTTAACAAGTAATAGAGTGATAAGTAGAGTATCGTTCCCACAGAGACTTACTAGCAAAAATCTTAACTTACAATTATAAATTTCCTATTAACCTAATTTTATTAAACAAATCAACTCAATAATTATAACTAATGATTCTAAATTGAATAGTAATTAAAATAACACAGACAAATCACAAATAACAAAATCTAGAAATTTCAAACAGTTAATGGAGAATTAGACTTATGATTTCACCCTAAGCTTCACTCTGATTTTAACACCTTTATTCCACTTCAATGCACCATCCCAGTTTATTAATCAAGAACACGAAAGTAGTATTAACCACCTCTCGATGTACTAATACCGTATTAACGTCAATCCACGGTTAAGATAGAAATCTGTTAAACACCTTAATCAACTAACCCACTATATCTCTACGTGAATTACAATTGAAGATGGTTTAAGAATAAGTTCTCTATCCGATTACATGCGATGTCAATCATATCTCTACCTTAACATTCCTCAAGATTAAGCTATTCACAAAATCATGAACACATGCTATACTAACTTGGTCTAGAATTGAATATCCTCTCTCGATTCCATCCAATTCCACAAAGAATTGTTGATCAGGCAATTCATAGATTCAAGCTCAAATTAATATAGATATACTGGAGATAGATTATTGAAATGGAAATTAAAGTTTACAAAATCATCGATTCACTTAAAGATCCATCATAAGCCTAAAAAGTGAATTAGTTCATGCTAAACGAAATAAACACTGAATAAATCATAGAAATCATTCTTTCAATTACAATTAATAATCTAACACGAAGAATATTGAAAAACACCCTTCACGTAGACTAGAATCGCAATTGTCTTAAAAATCTCCTAAAGTACTCCTCCACACTTGCTCTCTAAAACTCAGATTAGATCTTCGTAATAATCTATCCCTAATGTTGAAGTTGTTGTTGATAAAGTATTAGATGTCTAGCATAAAAGCTCCAGCCGTAATTTTCTTTAATTAGAGTTCCATTATCATGAAAATTGCTAGAAACCATGCCCAATAAGAAGTTCAATCAAAACAGGACACAACCATATTTTCCACCCCCCCCCAGCCTTTCCTACGGGTTCATGACTAATTAGGCCCACCCGTGGGCTCCCCCTTCTGTCTAGCTCGACTTAAGACCCCCACCCCGTGCTGGAAGTACACGATATAAATTGGCCGCATCAAGCGGCATCATTCTGATGGCGAGTATCAAGACTCACCCGTTAGGGTGTGTATAATCTAAATTGCAGCACCTACATGTGAACTTTTCTCTTTGCTGACATGTTTAATTCATAAGTTCTTCCAATTTTTGCTCCAATTGACTTCAACTCACACCAAATAGTTCCAAATGTATGTTGAATGCCACAACCACCATTCCACAAATGAAATAACTTAAAAACAAGTAAAAATGAACATGACCACAAGAATTTAGCAACAAATAAGCATGAAATGGATATTGAATCACGTATATAAAATCCACTTATTAGTATGAATGTCTAAAGCTATAATACTTAACATAGATGATGTTTTAAGCATAAGAGCATGTAATGGTTATATAAAACACAAAGTTGTTAAATTTTGCAAAATGCAAGAACTTTGTGAATCATTCATCTATGAGTTTGAAATGTGTAACGAACACATAGCGAGTCAAGTGTGTAATAGATATATATAAACGTTGATGTAAAGTACGAGTGGTTAAGTTATACCTATACATACCTAGCTATTCTAAGAGTATGATGAGAAAGTGAAATATAGGTTTTACAAACCTAGTTAAGAAATAATGTAACATTATTATTTTATTAAGAATGTATGAAATATATGACTAATGGATGTGAATCTATGATTACATAACTGTGTAGGAATACACGAAGTGCAGATACACGTTAAGAAGTAAAGTCGTAATTCATAAACTACGAATCAAGCAAGTCTTTTAGTTCCTATTTGCTATGTGAACTTGATGATTAACTGTTTTAAATCTGTATTGGAAAGAACATGATTTGTTATTTATATGTTGAAAGTATGAAATGTTAAAGTCAATTTATAACTACGTTGATTGATTAAAGCATGTTGATTGAGTAAGGAACTTAATCTTTATACTTGGTATATGAACTACAGCATGTATGTTATATGTTGAGCATGTTATTATGTGTTATGTGATACATGAAAACTATTAAATCTTGTTGGGCTATCGAGCTCAACCTTGCAATAACCATTTTTGCAGGTTAAGGATTGAAGGTAACACTATGTGCTACTTGAATGATGTGGATCAGAAATAATACACGAAGATTAATATTTTAGCTAAAGTTATTATTTCTTTATACCATGATTAAGATTCATGAAATGTACTAAATGTTTTATGATGTATAGTTTTATGTTGAGTTGTAAAGCTAAAGTTAGTGTTATCTGATATGTAAAGGTTATCAGATTAAAATGTAAAATTTTATATAATAACAGTGATGAAGAGAATCATAAAATAAGATTGATTCAAAGACATGTAGATAATAAAGGTTTTGATTCAGGGAATTAAAGTAAGAAGACATAAAAGTTTAAGTTATTCCGCATTTTATAAAGTTTAACATCGAGTAATGATGTAAAATCAGAAGGTAGATGTGTTATTAACGACCGACGTTGAGAATAAAATTGTATGAATTTTGGGGTCATTACAAAATTGGCTAATGAAAGTTGTTTGGTAGTAGCTCAAGAGATGTGGCACAATTTTTGGCCATAACCATTTTAACTTAAAAGTTAAGTATAGGGTAATTTGGTCATTTTGCACACTAAAGGGTATTTTGGTCTTTTCTTTCTAAATTTTTAGGGTAGTAATGTAATTTCATATATTTTCCATAACTTTTAATTCTTAAGATTTTCTAATTACCATTAGGGCTTGCTAGTCATCGATTAGGGTTTGAAAATTAGGGTTTAGGGTTTCTCAATAATGAAATTAGGGTTTTACACTTAATAATTAGGGTTTCTAAATCATCATTAGGGTTTTCCCTAATTAAATTTATAATCACTAACATATATCCTTGATCACATATACACAATCAATAATCAGTCTTAGTTTCCTATTTTATGTTGGAATTAGGGTTTGTCAATTCCAACTTAGGGTTTTCTAATACTTTGTTATATCTGATCAATGCTGAACAATACACCCATACAGTACATACATATCATTTTAAAATACAATTTATATTGTATTAATAAACAAATATTTATTCAAAATCCTGAATTAGGATTTTGGAACTTATCTGACTTCACTTTCGTTCTTAGTCAACTTAAAAATATAAATTAACTATCTTGTTAAATCTATATCGCATATTATTATTGATACCCATATTCATAATAATTAATAAATTATAATATTAAAAAAATTATTCGTAAAAATATAGATATAATTGTTTGAAAAATTTTCAATCATTACATTCTCCTCTCCTTATAAAGATTCTGTCCCCAGAATCACCATTACCTTACCCTCGATATTAATTTTTATTCCTTCGATTTATTTATGAAAAATTGAATTACTAATTTCTCCCCTCCTTATAAGATTCGTGTTACGAATCTGGAACTCAAACTTCTCCTTTAAAAATTCTTTTGTTAATGAATATATATTATTCTATCAAACTTATCGTAAGGGAATAGGTTAAATCCGAATTAAGTATATATCTTAATATTGTTGATCGGGTTCCTACCTGGAACTCCATCTCCGGCTGCTACCGTATCCTGAACAATCATATTGAAGGTCCTTGCGGTCGATTTGGTTGGTTTGTTTGGTGGAGTTTTGCCAGTTATTGCTATCATCCCACTACTTTTCCCCGTATTCACACTTCCTCATCAACTCTTCTTTTCGGACACTCCCTCAACTTATGTTCTGTTTACCCACAACTAAAATAACCACTATTCATTCTTGGATTGGGGCAGTTAAGAGAGATATGTCCCTCCTGCCCACACTTAAAACACACAGACTTTCCCATCAAACACTCTCTTGAATGATTTTTTCCACAGTTTACACATTGCACAACCTGCTTCTTCACACCCTCCTACTTAATTTTGATATTTCCTAAATTGTCACCTTTTCTTTTTTCCGTCTTACTTCCACTACTCCGTTCAATTTTGACAGCTCCCTCAATCTTACCCTAGTTTTTTTTCTCCTTATTGTAAAGAGTCATGGCTTCACTTCCCTCTTCGACTGTGATAGCCTTCTCCAAGAGTGCTACAAAAGTATTGATTTTTAACACCGCCACCTTATTGTAAGGCCAGGGTTTTAAGCCCAGCTCAAACCTTCGTGCCTTCCTCGGTTCTGTGTCCACCTTGTGTGGAGCGAACCTAGCTAATTAATTAAACTTTACAGCTTACTCCACAATTGTCTTATTATCCCATTTGAACTCCAAAATTTTTACCTCCATCTTAGCCTGCATACAAGACGAAAAATAATTCTCAAAGAACAGTGTTTTAAACCTAGTCCATGTCACCTCTTCTTCTCTTGCTCTATTTTGATTTGCCTCCGCCCCAAAAATTCACCTCTCCTTTCATTATATAAGTAGCAAAAGATGCCTTTTGCCCTTCCGCTACCCTAGCGATCACAAAAGCCTTTTCTAACTCCTTTATCCAAGTCTGAGCTTCTACAGGGTCGGTTGTCCCTCTAAACTCTGGCAGTCCTACTGCTTTGAAATCTTTAAAGTTTGCCAATTAATTGTCCGACTGATTTTCCCCGGCTGGTACTGCATTCCGCATAGCTTGAGCTATCATGTTTGCAAAATTCTGTATTAGGTCTGGTTATTGTTGTCCTCCAGCATTGTTAACAGATTCTTCAACTCTTTGGTTTCAGTTTGGTCTTCTTGGCGGCATTATCTGATTAAATAATATCATAAATTATTCTTACATTTTATGTCTTAACATATAAGTTTAACATATATCGTGAAATTTCATACTCAAATAATCATGTACTCAAAATATTAATTTTGAAAATCTCGATTTATTATATTATCCAATTATCAGATAGATACATAAAAACTTATTTCATTAAACAAACATATATTTATATTCATTCAACTAATTCATAGTACTTTTACACATGATAACACATTGTTATAAGCATCCGCTATCCCTTTATGACCACAAAAGTCAGGATTCGCTACTATAACTTATACAAAAGTTGGGAATATTACAATACACACACATACATATTATATCATTAAACATACATATTCCAATACTAATCCTACTTATTTCCTACACCTTCTCCTGATCCTGAACAATCTTTTGCCCGATGACCTTCTAACCCACAATTAAAATATGCACCTTGCTTAAAATTGGGACAATGAGGACAGAAATGTCCCTCATATCTGCAACTATAACATATCTTTTTCCCTGTTCTGCATATGCCTTTATGTTTCCTTTTACAATTTTTATACTTTCCTATTCTCTTAAAGTTTTCTTGATTAAAAATTGAATTTTCTAACTCATAATCATTCATCTTTTTTCCCCTTCTTGCTTGAAGCTGCACATGATATGCGGCTTTGGGCTCCCATCTGCTCAATTTGAATTTTAAGCTTATCTTGTTCTTCTATTATTTCGATCAACGCCTTCTGCAATTGACTATTGAATAACTTTTCTATTTCCAATAAATTTTCCAAAGAAGAAACCTAGTCCTGCAGACTCTGCACTTCGGTTGATGCTTGATCAGCTCCAACTTCAGTGTCCGAATCACTATATGTTAGTTCCACCGTTTCTAGGTCTGGTACTATATTTTCCAAAATGATCACCTCATCAAGGTTACTTTCAATGTGAGCCTCTATTTCAGCTATTGGCATTGATATTAGCTCGGGTGTATGAATTTGATCCTTCTTCATGTTATAAGCGTATAATAATCCTTTTCCGCTTGACATCTACACATAAATTATCTTGATTAGTACATAATAGATATTATATACACACAACAAATAGTAGTTTTATATAAGTTATCTTTTTATTTTTTGTGATGAATTTATTTAATTCAACTCCTTTAAACTCTATTTCAGTTATTTATATTTTCAACATTTCCCTTTATCCTAAGGTACCCCACCTAAGGTTTTTAACCTAAAGCTTTGATACCATGTTGTGACGTCCCCAAATCTGGGTACTTGAAACCCGTACTTGGTGCTCCGCGATAACATTCATTCAACTACTTAATGTATTAATTAAACAAAAGTATTATATCGAAGTTATCTACCTTCCTAGAGTCGAGAACCTTTAGGTCTCACATTACATGATAATTAATATATTATCCTGAAAGTAATATGAACACAAGCCAATCATGTTTGATGATAAAACATATACTTTGTAACAATCTTATTCATTTATTAATAAAAAATATTAATTTATTAAAGGATTTTAATTATCAACATGATGCTGTTTTATAAAATGTGATAAACCCATAGTTTTAAGCAATGCTTTTAGAATAATGATGATGATCATTCTAATGAGATCTAAATTCTTAGAAAGCTTAAAACTAAAATAGTTCCCAATCGTTGGATTACTAAATTGGGGATTAGTGAATCCAGATAGATTGGTACATACGTTGGTTGCTCATTGGATGAGGATGATTGATCTCATGATCATTTGTGTGGAGACACTAAAGAAAGTATGTAGGTGCTTATTAGAGAATAAGTTCACTGAACGTGGCTCGCTAAGGAATACCTAATGGAGTTTTACTTGCCTGTCAATAGGAATTCCTGTAGTGATAGTAGTACAAGTGATCCTTGGACTTGAGATCATCATAATATCTTGTGTATGATGAGTTATATTTTGACTTATTCCTTAAGACCCTTAGGGTATATCAAAGGATATGCTTAGGTATAATAAGTCGTACATGGAGATAATGTATGATCAATAAAGAATCTACCACTTCTAGTAAAAGAAGAGAAATGTCCTATGTGATTCGATAAATGACAACCCAGTAGTCCTTGGCCAAGGCAGAATGAAATTAGAAAGGAGTTTCTAATTTGCATTATTTGGAGTTGTGCATTTAAGAGTCGAAATACATATAATTAAATAAAATAAGACTTGACAGTAATTCCATGTCTTATATTTAATTGGGACATTGTATGGTGGAAGGATTGAATTGTACAATAACTATTTACTCAAAGGTTCTTTTATGATTAATGTTGAAATCTATATTATCTGGAAAGTCGTTGATCGCTAGGGAGGCTTATCCCTATTGTAGAATAAATATTATTTATTTAAATAAATTAATATTTAATTTATTTATTTAAATAAGATTATAATTGTTCTAATTGATTTATTCACAACCGGTTTAATATGGAGAACCTAAAGGGCCACACCATAAAAGGACAAATAATTATTTAAGAAGTTTATGGCATAATCGTAATAATAAGTTAAGTATATTTAATTTAATCTATGGTGATAGAATAAATTAAATAGCTTAATATTTATTATTTAATATTTTAGAAATATTAAATATAAATTAATAAGAGGAGTCTTATTATTATTATTACTACTATTATTTTTAATTTCTAAAGGAGTTTAGAAATTAATTAATAAAAGTACTCTCATATATCTTAATAAGATTAGAAGGCTAATTAATTAAATGAGTTTAATTAATTATTCCTAATAAGATTGGGAGCCCAATTAATTAAAGAAATTTAATTAATTAAAATAAAACCCAATTCCTTAATTGTTAAGGAGGGTTGCTCATATCTATAAATAAGAGGAGTCTTATTATGGGTGAAGAGGTTGACACTTTCATAACACGTGAATACGTAATTCCAATAGTTGGGAGAGTACGCCTTTTTCTATAAAGATAGAAAACTAGGGCTTAGCCAAACACCCATCTTCTTGAATTCTTTTTCTTCCTTGGTAGATCACCTCTAGAGGCCAAACACTTGGGTGGCTAACGTTGATCAAAGGAAGGAACCAAACTCGGTGGATTCAAGTTGAACGCGAAAAGGATTGGAGGTGAACTTGTACCCGAGGAAGCTCGAATCTTCAAGGGTATGGTTCTTGTTCTTTCTTTTTCTTTTAATTAATAATTGTGCATAAAGGGTGATCCGGGTATATGGTTTGTAAAATTTTTAAAACTCTGATTTTCCACGTTTTCGCTTATTTATGCAATTTGATTGCGTTCATGAATATTACAAACTTAATAGTGGTATCAGAGTTAAACTTTTATGCGAATTATTAATTATTTTAATTTAATATGTATATTGATATGTGTTTAGGACAATTTAATTGGGCATAATTTTGTTGTATAAAATAAAAAAAATGGTAATCAATTCCGAAAGCTTGTTATTTAAGTAATCAATTTCTTTTTCCGCTATATATTCTATAAATCAGCGTGGTCGATAGCGTAATTCCAAGCCTTGGGCTTAGTTAATGAAAGGATGAATCATGTGATATTAACTTTGGTTATCTTTGCTTGGTATATATATATATATATATATATATATATATATATATATATATAGTAATCATATATGATTACTTTATTTTGTACCGGGGAGTCAGTAGGGATTCATCCCATAACATTTCCATCACGTGAATTGGTGTAATCCTTAATCATATAAACATGCTGCTTTACGGTGAATCACTTGAATAAGGATTAACGTGGTTAATTTAAATATATAATATTTTAATTATTTTATAATTAAAATAAAAAGTTTATTTTAATCTTAAAATAAAAAATTTATTTTAATATTAAAATAAAAAAAATTATTTTAATTTTAAAATTAGAATTTCATGCTAACTAGTTAGAGTTGGAATTGGATTCCATGATAACTAATTGAAGTTAAAATTAGATTCTATATTTCCTAAAATAAAGGAGTTTATTTGTGAATAGGAAAGTGAATCCATGTTTCCTTAAATAAAGAAGTTTATTTAGATATGAAATAAGATTTCATATTATTCAAAATAAAGGAGTTTATTTGTGAATAGGAAAGTGAATCCATGTTTCCTTTAATAAAGGAGTTTTTTTTTACTTGGAATTGGATTCCATAATTAATTAAAATAAATGAGTTTATTTTGATTAAAGATTTTGATTAAAATAAAATAGTTTATTTTATTCAAAATTGGATAAATTAAAATAAAAAGGGTTTTATTTTGATTTAAAATTGGATTAAAATAAAGGAGTTTATTTTAATTCCAAATTAGATTTCATACTAACTAATTTTGCCCATTAAATGATATCAATATATATATTGAATGTTTATTATTCATGAGATGAATGTTATTTATTGATGCATATGGTGATGTGTATGATAATAAATGGGATTGATTATGGACTATTGACCAATGTGATTGGATTTTATTTTAGTTGGATGCATGAATGTATGAGTTTTATTAAATGGGGTCTGCGTACCTCGTCTTCTCTAATTTTTCTTAATATAAATTCTAACTCCCTCCTATGTACTTCCCCTTGACTGCTAATTAAAGTTTCTATTTATTTTAAATAGTTTTGTAATAGGAATAGTTAGAATTAATTTTGAAGAATTGGAGATCAAGGAGCAAGGAGCGCGTGAAGACCCGTTTGTAATGGAGCTCGGGTTTAAATGTAATAGTTATATTTAAATATTAATTCTTGCACCCCTAGGGTTTGACCTTTTGGTTCACTTGGTGGCTCTAGTGAACCAAACTAGAATAAAAGTCCATAATCAATCCGCGTAGAATACAGTATTCTATATGTGCATGCTTATACTATATATATTATATATTATGCAAACATGCTTCGCATGTTAATTAATATGACGCGTATTTATATATATATATATATATATATATATATATATATATATGTGCATGCACGCTAAACAAGATGAGACACATTAATTACTTGCAAACCCCTCAAATTTTTATATTAAATCCTAAGCGTTCAAAGATATTTGGAATATCGAACGTCGCCTTCTAGCATGATAAAATTAATAGAGTATTAAATATTTAATATGAGTTTGTTGTGTCACCACAAGGCAAGTATTAAGTATTTAAGATGTTAATTTATCACATTTGATGCTTATAAAGAAAATTGAACAATATTGTTTTGTTGTGTCACCACAAGGATAATATTTTTCTTTTTTGAATATATAGAGTGCTAGGTTGGACTTAACTTGGATCATTTTAGTTCGGATGTGCACGCACTTGACCATTACGATCTAAGAGGCAAAATACAAGGAGTTACATAGTTGATGTAATTGACAAGAGTTGTCTGCCTATTTATTTATATATAGTTTGTTGTGTCACCAGAAAGCTATATACATTTGAAATGGGATCCTTATTCTCACTAGCAAATCTTTAATTAGATTTTTTGCCGAACTATATAAGTGAGGGTAATATAGTTTGAAGAAAATAGTGGGAGATACCAATTTAAAATAAGACCTAATTTATTTTGGTAATTAATAAAAGAATGTATGCTAAAATGTTGTTAATTAAAAATTCATTTACAGAATTTTACAATGTCTAAATTACTATCACTGCAAAGCATACTAGATGTTATTTAACCGGATCGTATTAAACGGATTGGTTAAGGAAATTGAGAATAGTTCTCACTGCTAAAAAGCTATCTTATGTCCTTAATACGCCTATCCCTGCAATTGTTGCAGACAATACCTCTGAGGAAGAAATTGTTACTTTTAGAAAGTAGCAAGATGATGCACAGTTGGCTCAATGCATCATGCTCGCATTCATGAGTAACGAGCTTCAGCGTCAGCATGAAACTATGGATGCTCCTACTATATTCCTACACATCAAGTAGTTGACGGTGAGGAAAGTAGGACTGATAGATATCAGATATCTAAGGAGCTCTTCCGATCTAGAATGACCGATGACACTACAGTACTGACACATGTCCTAAACATGATCAATTTGATTGAACAATTAGGACAACAAGTTTTGTCATGGATGGACAGTTGAGCCAAGATTTGATCTTGCACTCACTCCCAGACTCCTTTAACAATTGTTGTGAATTTTTTATATGAACAAGCTAGATATCAGCCTCGCTGATTTGCTTAACATGTTGAAAATGTTGAGAGTGACTTTCCAACCAAGAAAGATCATGTCTTACTCGTAGGGGCCAAAGGATCTTCTGAAAAGAAGAACGGTTCTAAGAAGGTAAATGAAAAGACAAAAATAAAGGATAATAAGAAGAAAACTGATATGGATAGCAAAGGAGTTTGCTTCCACTACAATAAGCTTTGAACACTTTGGAAAGAAAGCTCATGAGAAGCATCTTGCGAGAGGCTAACCAAAGAAGCTTAGTGAAGTTTCGGTTACAAATACAAATTTGTTCATGATTTAAAATAAATTTTTCTTTAAGTCAAGGTTCTACTTGGGTATTGGATACCAACTTTGGTTATCATAAATATAGATTTATGAAGGGACCAAGCAGAAGTAGAAAGCTAAAAAAATATAAGTAATCTTATGTGTGGGAAATGAAGCAAAGGTTGCCACATTAGCCATAGAAACTTATAGTTTAGCAATGCCTACGGGCAAATCTATTAAGTCAATAAGTTGTTATTGTATTCGAGTTCTTGTTAGAAACATTATTTCCATTTTATTGTTGGACAATGAAATCTTTGGTATTATAATTAAGAATAATTGTTGTTCTATTTATAATAATAATGTTTTGTATAGAACTGGAATATTACTTAATAGATTTTGTATACCTGACTTACGTGAAAATAATTTTGTATATTGAACAAATTAGTATAAGAAAAGGAGATGATCATTCAAAGAGTTGAATGTGTGTATTTGCTTAAATACAAGTGTGAATTATTTGAAAAGTTCAAAGAATTTAGAAGTGAAACAAATTGGAAAAGTATTAGGATTCTTTGATCGGATCAAGGAATAAATACTTGTGCAATAAGTTTCTAGATCATCTCAAATGGTTTTCTCATAATGGACGCCTCCTGATACGCAATAATTGATTGATGTATTTGAAAGGAAAAATCGTACCTTGTTAGACATGGTACGGTCCATAATGATTTTATCGACATTCCAGTATCCCTCTGGGGTCATGCCCTAGAAATGGCTGCATATCTACGAAAAAGGTAACCTTAAAATCCAGCCCCAAGACTCCATAAAAGTTATGGACAGGGAGGATTCCTAATCTTAAGTATGTTAAGATAAGGGGTTGTCCAACTTATGTGAAAAGGTATCAAAGGATAAGCTTGGGACAATATTTGACAAGTACAAATTTGTGGGACATCCTAAAGTAAGTTTAGGGTATATGTTCTATAATCCTACTTAGCAAAAAGGTGTTTGTTGCGAAACACGCTTCCTTCTAAGATAAAGGTGTTTATCATTGAAGGACTAGTGGGAGGATAATAGATCTTGAAGAGTTCAAGAACCACAAAACACTAAAAGTTAAATAAGAGGAACCTGTAGATGGACCTATTGTACCACAACCAAATTGTAAATCTGGAATAGTACCGAGGATACCTGGGAGGTATAGATTCATCATAGATAATGATGATGAGGTACGCATCATAGAAGATGATGATCTAGTTACATACGATGAGGTAAGAGTTGTAGACACTCAGAGAAATGGATTGAAGCAAGCTTCTCAAAAATGGAACATTCGTTTTGATGAAATAATCAAAAGAGTTTGATTTCTTCAAAAATAAGAATGAACCTAGTGTGTACAAAATGGTCAGTGGGAGCGTCGTGACATTCTTAGCATTATATGTTGATATACTGCGGATAAGGAATGACATACAAATGCTAAAATTAGTAAAGATAAAGTTGTCTAAACATTCCTCCATGAATGATTTGGGAAGAGTATCGTAATTGGGGATACAAATCTATATAGATAGATTCAAGAGGATGCTCGACTTAACCCAAGGAACGTATATTCATTTGATGCTAAAGTCGTTTAGCATGGAAAAATCCAAGAGATGTCTCATGTTGATGAGCCGTGGAGTGTATCTCTCTTAATAGTCCCCATAGACTCCTGAAAAGAGAGATCGCATGAGTAACTATCTTGTATGCAATGAAATATACGAGACCTGATGTTGATCAGTCATATTCTGGAGAAGATCATTGTAAGACAGTGAAAAACATCTTCAAGTACTTAACTGGCACTAAGGATGTGATCATATCCATGGTGGGTCTGAATTAAAACTAGAGGGCTTAATAGACTCAAGTTTTTCAGACAGACCAGGACGACAGAAAATCCACTTTAAGGTAAAATGTTACCTTAAACGGTGGTGCAGTGAAATTGGAAAGATTCCAAATAGCAAAGAGTTGCTGGTTTAGTGATAAAGACAAAGTATATAGCTGTAAATGAAGCTGCAAGTTGATTGTTTGGATGAAAAGTTCATTACAGAACTAGGAATAGTTCCTAAGTCTCATCTTGGATCTAAACATGTGTTGTGGCACTTTCATTTGATTATAAGAATCATTGAAAGATGGGAAATCACTATAGAGATAGTGGACTCTCAAGAACAACATTACATATCCATTAACTAAAGCTTATTCAACAGCAGGATAATCGTCACTTAGAGAAGAAGAGTATGAGATACCATAGCGATTGGCTTTAGTGCAAGTGGGAGATTGAAAGTAATATGCACACAAGCCAAATATGTTTGATGATAAAGCATATACTTTGTAACAATCTTATTCATTTATTAATAAAAAGTATTAATTTATTAAAGGCTTTTAATTATCAACATGATGTTGTTTTATAATATGTGATAAACCCATAGTTTTAAGCAATACTTTTAGAATAATGATGATGATCATTCTAATGAGATCTAAATTCTTAGAAAGCTTAAAACTAAAATAGTTCCCAATCGTTGGATTACTAAATTGGGGATTAGTGAATCCGGATAGATTGGTACATACGTTGGTTGCTCATTGGATGAGGATGATTGATCTCATGATCATTTGTGTGGAGACACTAAAGCAAGTATGTAGGGGCTTATTAGAGAATAAGTTTCACTGAACGTGGGCTCGCTAAGGAATACTTAATGGAGTTTTACTTTTTGTCAATAGGAATTCTGTAGTGATAGTAAGACAAGTGATCCTTGGACTTGAGATCATCATAATATCTTATGTATGATGAGTTATACTTTGACTTATTCCTTAAGACCATTAGGGTATATCAAAGGATATGCTTGGGTATAATAAGTCGTACATGGAGATAATGCATGATCAATAAAGAATCTACCACTTCTAGTAAAAGAAGTGATTATAATTATTATAATTTATCATGATTTTTCAAACAATGGAATCATTTTAAATGATTTAAATACAAAATAATTTCATTATCATTAATATTTAAATAATATTAAAATATTAATGAAATACTTGATAAAATATTAAAGTTATTTATAATAACTTAAAATATTTTTAAAATACTAATTTTCCTTAAATAATTTTTAAAACATTTAAAATCCTTTTAAATAATTACCATTAATATTTAAATATTAATGTATTATTCATCAAAATATTAAAAGTCATTTATTATAACTTAAAATATTTTTAAGTCATTTATATCCTTTTAAATGATTTTAAATCATTAAAACCATTTTAAAATATTTATTTATATAATTATGAAATAAACCTATTATCATTAATATTAAATTATTAATGACAATTACCTCAAAATATTAGAAGTTATAATTTATAATTTAAAATAATTTAAAACACCTTATTATCATTTAAAATAAATTTTTAACCAATTAATTTAATATATTTATTAAATAAATTTAATACCATTAATATTCAAATAAATAATAATATTAATGAAAAATATGTCCATTTATCGAAAGTTAATTTTTATAAATTAAAATAATTTTTAAAACCTTTTTATAATTTTTAGCAATTTTTTTTCTATTTTTAATGGATTTTTAGAAATTTATATAATTAATAATAATAAAACTGTCGCTAAAGCTTTTAGCGACAGAATCTGTCACCTTAGGTGTTCTTGAGTTTCAAGAACATTCAAAGACAGTTGCTTGGTGCCTACTTTGACCGATCGTAAATCATTGTACATGTAGTTTCTGGGCAGGGTATCGTAATGATCGTGTTGTATTGATGTAATACTACATGAATCATCAATTAACAGGGTCTAACTTCAACATACAATCAAGATATAAGGGTTCAAAGTGGCTGTCAGGTCGTTCCTGGGTTTTCTGGGCTACCCAGAAACCTAGGCAGTGCTTGATAACTACTTTGTGCCTTAACTAAATCGAGATCTAGTTGATGTTATGGTATTCCAATGGGTTATTCTTGTAGTCTATATGACAAGGTACAAATATCATTCATCAGATCAGTCAAAATACATCAGATTCACAAGCTAGCATCCGGTCAAACCAAGTCAGAAGTGGTGTTCTTAAGTTTTCTAGGTTACCCAGAAAAAAGAGTTCGTGTTCGAGTAAGCTAGTTTGACCATCAATTACATTCATTCTGTTGGTTATCTAAGTGATATAGGAGCATGAATATGTAGTACACATACAAGAGTACAGCCTGAATACACTAACACAAACAAATCAGCAAACACATGCAAGATCTGGGCTCTTGAACTTGTTGTCAGACACTGCTGAACAAGTTCTGGGTTACCCAGAAAATAGAAAATCATGGTCGGTCAACGTAGTTTGACCTTCCATAACTTGAAATCTACACATGTTCTAAGCATGATTTCAAGTCCAGATCAAACTCCTTATAGCATACTACAGATCTAAAACATAAAACACCACAAATCATTAACAAGGAAGGATCTGTGGCCTCTGACTTTAGCTTGTTAGACAACAATTTAGGGTTCATGGCAGTTTTGAAAAATATTGATTTTAAGGCACTTTGATGCTATAGATCTATGATATAACATCATAGATCATCATAAAACACCTTTTAACACTAGAATAAACACAAACTTTGATTAAGCATACAAGATCAAATTTAGGCTAGGGTTTATACATCTTCCTTAAACAAGCTTTCATTCTTACTTTCTATTATGTTTCTTGATGTTTTAAGAACTTAATTGGGGACTTATTTGCTAAGGAATCTCGTGGCTTGGAGGGTGAGAGAGTTTGGCTAGGTGTTAATACTCAAAATAGCCAATCTTTGATATTTCACATACTTTAATCTTCCACCTTTTACTCTCGTGGTTAAAATTGTTATTATGTGGCTTAAATTGACTGATGAAAGGTGTTTGGTAGTAGCTCAAGAGATGTGGCACAATTTTTGGCCATAACCATTTTAACTTAAAAGTTAAGTAAAAGGGAATTTGGTCATTTTGCACACTAAAGGGTATTTTGGTCTTTTCCTTCTAAATTTTAAGGGTTGTTAGGTAAATTCATATATTTCCCATAACTTTTAATTCTTAGGATTTGCTAATTACCATTAGGGCTTGCTAATCACCGATTAGGGTTTGAAAATTAAGTTTTAGGGTTTCTCAGTAATGAAATTAGGGTTTAAAACTTACCAATTAGGGTTTCTAAATCATCGTTAGGGTTTTCCCTAATTAAATTTATAATCACTAACATATCTCGTTGATCACATATACACAATCAATAATCACTCTTAGTTTCCTATTTGAAGTTTGAATTAGGGTTTGTCAATTCCAACTTAGGGTTTTCTAATACTCTGCTGTATCTGATCAACGCTGAACAATACACCCATACAGTACATACATATCATTTTAAAATACAATTAATATTGTATTAATACACAAATCTTTATTCAAAATCCCGAATTAGGGTTTTAGAACATATCCGACTTCACTTTTGTTCTTAGTCAACTTAAAATTTTAAATTGACTATCCTGTTAAATCTATATAACATATTATTACTGATACCCATATTTATAATAATTATTAAATTATAATTATAAAAAAAATTATTCGTAAAAATAGAGATATAATTGTTTGAAAATTTTGGTTGTTACATATAGACGACATATTACAACAAACACAACATAAATCTATTACACAGAATCAGAGATATGAAAGCTACAAAATCGTTGACCGACCATGACTACTATTCTGGGTTACCCAGAAACTCAAGAACAGTTATGACAGTAACTTTGAGCGTCTATAACTTCTTATTAGATGGAGGTTAAAGCACGAAATTTGTCTGATGTTGTACTACTGTATGAGTACTATAACATCCATACTTGTCCAAACCCAGAATCATTAACAATAGCAAAGTAGATCATGGTCAAAGTGGTCCCTAGACCACAACCGACTGTAACCCATAAACTCAAGAACACCTATAGCGACACTTCTTGTCACTATAGGGCTTTAGCGACACATAATAATTATTTTTTAGAAATTAATTAATAAAAATTAGAAATAATTAATAAATAAATATAAATAAATATAAAAATAGTTTTAAAAATTATATTAAGTTATTATAATTAACTTTTGATATTTTTACATAAATTTAATAAATATTTTATTTTATTTGGATATTAATAATAATTAAGTTAATAATAAAGTAATTAGAATAATTACTTATAAATAATAAAAATTATTGAAAATATTATTAATGATTTAAAATCATAATAAATGGTTATAAATTATTTAAAATAGTAAAGAAAGTTTTTATAAAATTCTAAGTAAATATTAATTATTTTAAAATAGAAATAAATGATTTAAAAATTATTTAAAGAATAAATAAATCCTTAAATTTATTATAAGCTTCTAGAATATATTATAAAGGATAATTAAATTATCTAAAAATATAATAAAGCTTATAAATTGAATTTAGTTGATGTATCATCTTATTTAATATTATGTAAAGTCTTTGAACAGAAACCATATTAAACTTAACCCGAACATATGTAAATTTTGTATTTGAGTATTGTTATCAATAGTAATGTGTTAGATTTATATGAATGGACATCTTAGGTGTTATATTAACGAATCAAGTAGCATTAATTGACTGATCTTTGCTCAGGCAAGTTTACTAAATCCAAACTATTACTTACACAAGTTTACTAAACCCAAACTATTACTTACGCAAGTTTACTAAACCCAAACTATTACTTACACAAATCTCTCAAACCCTGTTTATTTATTGAACAATATTTCTATCTTGAATTGTTGTTGATAGGATATACCAAACCTAAACTTAAATTACCAATTGTTGTAAAGTTATTGCTATAGTTCAGCATAACTCAAAAATGAATTGTTTATTCATATGATATTGTTTACAGAGCATAAACTGTTGTGTCAAACCAAATTTCTTTGGTAAGACATACTATTCTGAAGTTGGGTATCCCGTAAGGGATCGATGTTTGGTCAATAAAATTTTGACATTAATTTGGGTGCATTTGAGCACTATTAGGATTAGATGCATACTCCTATGATGTTGAATAGGCTGATCTCCTATCTCATATCTAAACAAATTTTTGAAGTTTGTGTGACTGACAGAAATAAAAAGTCCAGAAATGGTAGTGTTGATCGATTTCACAATCAAAGAAAACGTGCAAGTATACACGGTCAACAAGTAATATAGTGATAAGATAGAGTGTCGATCCCACATAGAATTCTAATTAATAAACTCCAACTACTAGCACTATATCAATCCAATTTTATTTAAACAACCAATAATTGTGATTTTTAGATTTAAGAAAACTAAATTAAACAATGCAAAGAGATTATTCTAAAAGAAAGCAAATAAACAAACTAAGATTTGATTGAATTAGGATAAATAAGGATTAAGACTCAATATCCCCAATTATGACTTATAAATCAATTATTCAATTATCCCAATTATTATGTCTACTGAATTGTTAACAGGAATTCTCAAATGCCAAAAGCCCTTTTCCAAGTGATCAATTGCCTTCTATTTAACCCAGATTAATTTTGCTATATTCCTATGCAAAACAATTGAATTAAACTCGTTACAATTTCAATTCCTTATGTGCTACATGCGGCAAACAAATATTTCCATTCTATTCACAAACCTAATTATTCACTATGCAAATAACTAAGTCACATGTCACCATGCCCAGTTCTAACCCTAGAACTCCTTTTCCAATTCCCTCTAGAGTAACAAGGTAATTATTGGCCAGATAATTAATCAATCAGCACAAAGCAAGATGAACAATTCACTTCAACATAAATAATTGGAATAAATCAAATAATCAATTCATAATCATAAAAGGTTCAATTGGAATCTTAATTAAAGAAATTAGTTCATAACGAAAAATTAAAACCAATAATAATTTAAAAATCATCCTTAATGAATTACACAAATTAAAAGAATAAAGAAGAAGAACTCCAAGTCAAAGTCTTCAAAATCTCCTCTTGCTCCTTGATCAATCTTCAAAATTATGTAGATGAGTCCCCTAATTCAATGCAAATAAACCTTATATACTTCCCATCTTGTTCCACAATCCAATTCCAACTCAACTTTTTATCACATAACCACCTCCTTAAAGTTTTTAATGAAAGTCAATGTCTAGTCAATGAGCTGCTTGGTCAACCAAATTCCCGCCCCAGCACCCCGGCACTGGGATTAACAAAGGATAGAGCGCTCCGGCGCTAGGGAGCAGAATGTGATCCTTATGCCCATTTTTAGCTCATTTGCCCCAAGTGTTCCAGCAGCTCACAATCCTGTAATAACACAACTAAACACAGTAAAACGGATCTAAATGCTTAGAGAATACAACAAATTAAGCCCAAAATATATCCAATTCATGGGTATATTACCCAATCATCAAATACCCCCAAACTTAAATCATTGTTTGTCCTCAAGCAATACAACACAAGACACAACACAACTGAACAACATGCAAACTATCTAAATGATCTTAATTCCAGCAATCCAATAGCACAAATATATTCATTAGGCCTCAGAAAAATCACAAAAACATGCTAATACATCATATTATGCTAGTTCAATAATATCCCAACAATCAATGAATCTAAATCTGTTATTACTGATATTGTGAGTGTGTGTTCAACAACCATGCTAACCAATGAACAGCAAAATATGAGAGATAATAAAGTTCTTAATAGGCATCATACAGTTTCAACTCGAGAACTCATCAAATAAACTTGATTCAACTGAAATTGAACAATCACCAAAATCCAGGGGTCAAAATGGAATACTTATGCTTTTTTTTTATTACGGGGGCTTTTTGCACTTTTCCCGCTTTTATATATATATATATATATATATATATATATATATTCATCATTTTTTTTCCTCTCATAACTATCCATTGTCTTATTCCCTTAGGCTTTTCAATGCTACCTTAACGAGCTTAGGGCACTAGGTGTAGAGACAATCTCCTCGGGCTTACTTACTCAAGTAAAAAAGGCCACAAAACTAGACAAGCATGCCACGGTGTTTATTCTTTCTTTTCTTTTTTTCAAAGCTTATATACTCCAAATATTTTTCCCCCAAACTTGAGTTTATATCTAAATTCAGTCTTCACTAGCTATTTAACTTGTTCCTTCATTTCACTAGCATTCATCCTTTAGAACTCTATTATCTATCCATTTAAACTATCATAGCCATCATGGTCATTTTTCAAAATGTGTTATCCTTATAATATCAGTGTCAAACAGATGAAGATTTAAATCATGTTAAGAAAATCATATCACTGACTCAACAATCCTTACTAGACTTGTTCATGCAATTCTAATTTCATCATTGGCCCCCAAATATACGTACTATTAAAAGCTGGAATTAACATGCAATCCTAAATGCAACATTAATAACAATCAAAGCATCCACAAACTATTAACAATCACAAAAACTACTAATGCAAATAATAAACTACCCCCAAACTTATCTAGAGAAATGTCGTCATGCGAAAGAGAAAACATTATAAAACAGAGGTCTTCCCTGACGAGCTTATGCCTCGGGTGGAGCATCATCATCCTCGCTCATCTCTAGATCTGAAGAGGGAAAGACTGGTAGGACTGGGGCAGAGGGGAACTGACTGAGATTAACAACCGGAAACAACGGTGTTCAAGGCATTTTGAGCTGTACACTAGTCGACCAAATATTTATAGATCATATCTTGACGTTCAGACAGTCGGACATTTTGAGCTTCCATATTGTAAAACCATCCGTTTATTTTGCGTTGGACTGCTTCTGGAACCACACCACAATAAGCTGTAGAGGACGGACCATAAGTAGGTGGAGCCTGCGGTGGTGGAGCTTGAGAAGCTTCAACTTGGGGAATTATGAAACCCAATCCCCTAGGGTGATTTTCCCCACCTGTCCACACTTTATACCTGCTGATCAACTTCTGGTCCAACACGGGCATAGGCGTTTGAATTATCTCATCTGATTTCCATTTGACTCTGAACTTAGCACACAAAATGCAGATGAGAGACAGATGTGGTAACCCTCCTGTGGTCCCTCCTCGGGATGCTCGGAGAATAGACTGCTAAATAATGTGGCCAACATCTATCTGGAAGCCTTTAATTATGGAGTATAATAGCACCGCTCGCTCCCTGGTGACATGACTCACATGGGTGCATGGCATGAGTTTGGCGCAGATAAACGCATACCACGCCTTCCCATATAAGTTGAGGTTAGAAAGTGGAAAGGTCATGCTTCCGCGTTTATGCACCGTCCATGTGGTGCCCGGCTGACAAAGTTCACAAATTATCTTCTCATAATCCAGCCCATCACTCACAAGCTGTGCGTACTCGTCGTTCAGTCCCTCTAATGGCAGTTGATAGCACCCGTTTAAGTCCTCTTTGCCAATTTCAACTGTTTTGCCCCTTACAAAGACCCTATAATGATAATGCTCGGGCACGTTGGCGTAGATCTCTTTAACTACTGCAATGACTGCTGGGTCTGGTTATTCGGTGAGGGTGAACAAATTTTGTTCAGCTATCATAACTGCCATTTCCCCATCCTTTGATTGATTGGGTCTCAAACCGCGTTCTGGGACTAGTGAACGTGTAGCCATGTGGTTGTAGAGTTCTTGAGCCGCGACACTGACAAAATGGCGACTGTCGAATTTTAGAGGTGGAGTCGAAGTGGTCCCTGACCCTTCTCCTCGTTGACATTTTGATGCCATGTAGAGAATTCCAATGAGGAGATGAAACGTGGGTGGAAGTTGAATTGCCCTGAGTGGAACCGAACGGTTATTGAATTGGAACATGACTCTGTTCTCGTGCACCAGTGTCGGGGCGCTGTGATATGGCTTATACGAAGCGCTGAAGGGCTATAGTATAGTAGCGTGTGTGCCTCTCTAGCGCCGGGGCGCTGAATTTACATAGGAAATGAGCACCGAGGCGCTGATGGTTAGGGTTCGACATGAAGGGATAGCGTTGGGGCGCTTGAAACTAGTTCAAATTGAGCGTCGGGGAGCTGAGGGTCCGTAACTTCAAGAAACTCTAGCGCTGGGGCACGTTATTTGTGTGAAATCCAAGCGTCGGGGTGCTGTTAGGCAAGGGTTGACATCTTGCTTTAAACATCTTGCACACATCCCCAACCTAAAAATTGAAACTCAATCAATACTTGCACAAGGACCTGCACACAAGAGACAATTTAAGACTTAATCAACCAAAATGTTACTAGCAATACTAAAAGAATAAATAACGGAAATAATATCAAACTAAATTGAATAAAATAAAAACTAAATGGGTTGCCTCCCAATAAGCGCTTGGTTTACAATTGTCAGCCCGACTGTGCTGTGTTGTCAATTGCCCACTGGGTCAGAGAGATACATCATCATGATTTAAATTCAATGGGTCCACTCCAATAATGTTTCAATCGTTGACCGTTGACCTTAAATTTGCGTTTTGAATTCGGTTCCTCGACCTCAATGTTTCCGTGTGGTGTGACAGATACAACCTTGAAAGGTCCCGACCAACGTAATTTCAGTTTCCCAGGAAATAAACGCAATCGAGAGTTGAAAAGCAAGACTTGTTGGCCCAGTTCAAACATTCTATCAAGAATTTTCTTATCATGCCAAGATTTGACTTTCTCCTTGTAGAGTTTTGCATTTTCATAGGTGTTGAATCAGAATTCGTCCATCTCATTCAATTGTAGTAACCTTTTCTCACCCGCTGCTTGTAAATCGAAGTTAAGTTTACGAATGGCCTAATGTGCACTATGTTCTAATTCAATCAGGAGATGACACGCCTTTCCGTAGACCATTCGATAAGGTGACATGTCGATCGGATTCTTATATGCTGTTCGATATGCCCATAGAGCATCGTCAAGACGCAAAGACCAATCTTTTTGTGACAGATTTACCACCTTTTCTAGAATTCGCTTGACCTCCCTATTCGAGACTTCCGCTTGACCATTGGTTTGGGGATGATACGCAGCTACAATTTTATGGCGAACCCCATATGTTGTGAGTAACTTTGTGAATTGTTTATTGCAGAAGTGAGTCCCCTCATCACTTATTATCGCTCTCGGCGTCCCAAATCGTGTGAAGATACTTTTCTTTAAGAATCGAAGGACGACGTTGGCATCATTCGTGGGTAAAGCTGCGGCTTCTACCCATTTAGAAACATAATCGACCGCCAACAGAATGTACTGATTATTGAATGAGGATGGGAAAGGTCCCATAAAATTGATTCCCCATACGTCGAACAGTTCTACCTCCAAAATTGAGTTGAGTGGCATTTCATTGCGCTTGGAGATATTACCTAAGCGTTGGCATCGATCACATTTCAGCACAAAGAGGTAAGCATCCTTAAATAAAGAAGGCTAGTAAAATCCTGATTGTAACACTTTGGCCGCTGTTCGATCACCGAAATAATGACCTCCATAATCTGATGAGTGGCAATGACCCAATATGTTGTCCATCTCTTCATGTGACACACAACGTCTAATCATTTGATCCGCGTATGCTGTAAACAGAAATGGTTCATCCCAATAGTACTGCTTAACATCGTGGAAGAACTTCTTTCGTTGATGAGAGTTCAAATCCGGTGGTAACACCTTAGCAACCACGTAATTCATATAATCAGCATACCAAGGTAGTGTTGTGGTTACTCGGAGAAGTTGTTCGTCCAGAAATTTCTCATTAATCATTGCATTGTCTTTCCTCTGTACCTCTGCATTTTCCAACCGAGAAAGATGATCCGCCACTTGATTTTCTATACCTTTTCTATCCCGGATCTCTAAATCAAACTCTTGCAGCAGTAACACCCACCGTATTAATCGCGGTTTAGCGTCTTTCTTCTCAATCTGATATTTGATGGCAGAATGATCCGTGTAGACAATTACCTTGGTCCCAATCAGATATGCTCTGAATTTGTCGAAGGTAAACACAACTGCAAGTAATTCTTTTTCGGTGGTTGTGTAGTTCAACTGGGCATCCGTCAACGTCTTGCTGGAATAGTAAATTGTGTGAAAAATCTTATCGTGACGTTGTCCCAATACTGCTCCCACTGCGTAATCACTAGCGTCGCACATTAATTCAAACGGTAAAGACCAATCGGGCGCCACAATAATTGGAGCGGAGATCAACTTCTTCTTTAATACCTCAAATGCCTCGATACATGACTGATCCATCTTGAAAGGCACGTCTTTCTCCAACAGGGAATATAAAGGTTTTGAAATCTTTGAAAAATCTTTAATGAAGCGTCTATAGAAACCTGCATGTCCCAAGAAGCTCTGATTCCCTTCACAGATGATGGAGGAGGTAATTTCTCAATTATCTCAATCTTTGCTTTGTCTACCTCTAACCCTGCTGCAGAAACCTTATGCCCTAGAATAATCCCTTCTTTCACCATAAAGTGACATTTTTCCCAGTTAAGAACCAGATTAGTCTCCACGCATCGTTTCAACACTAAAATAAGATTTTTCAAACATAGATCAAAGATATCACCGAACATAGAAAAATCATCCATAAATACCTCCAAATTTTTCTCTACCATATCCGAGAAGATCGCCATCATACACCATTGAAAGGTTGCCGGCGCATTCCATAAACCAAAGGACATACGCCGGAATGCAAACATACCGTATGGGCATGTGAATGTAGTCTTCTCCTGATCCTCCGGTGCTATGGCAATTTGATTATACCTAGAATACCCATCCAAAAGACAGTAGAACTGATGTCCCGCTAGCCTATCCAGCATCTGATCAATGATCGACAAAGGGAAGTGATCCTTATGAGTGGCTTTATTCAGTTTGCGGTAGTCCATGTATACTCTCCATCCTGTAACTGTTCGAGTAGGGATGAGCTCATTCGCTTCATTCTTCACCACTGTCATACCCCCTTTCTTTGGTGCACATTGTACAAGACTCACCCATGAACTATCTGAGATTGGGTAAATAATGCCGGCATCCAACCACTTTATAATCTCCTTTATCACCACATCCTTCATAATGGGGTTTAGCCTTCTTTGCATCTCAATGGTTGGTTTTGCCCCCTCTTCTATTAGAATCTTGTGCATACAGAATGATGGGCTAATACCTCGAATGTCCACTATCGTCCACCCAATTGCTATTTTGAACTCACGCAGAACCCGTAACAGTTTCTCCTTTTGTGTGTCAGTTAACTCCATTGAAACAATAACTGGTAGGGTATCGTCTTTTCCCAAATAAACATACTGCAAATGAGATGGTAGTGGCTTTAATTCCAACACTGGTGGCTCTTCTATTGAGGGTTTAAACTTTTTACCTTCCGTGTCGGGCCTCTCAAGGGTGTTGAATGATTGATTGCTTTTTCGGAAGACTGATGGTGTATCTAACCATTTGGCATATTCAATGTCCTCTTCAATGCCGCAATCGTCTGTCCCAAGGAAAATGGATTCAAGCGGGTCCTCCGAATAATTTCCACTGAATTTATGATTAACCAATTTCTCCATGATATCCACCCGCATACACTCACCTTTTTCTTTCGGATAAGACATTGACTTGAAAACATTAAAAGTGACCTGTTGATCTTCAACACGCATCGTTAATTTGCCTTTTTGGACATCAATCAAAGTTCTACCCGTTGCTAAGAATGGTCGCCCTAGAATTTTTGGGATTTCGCTGTCCACTTCACAATCCAGAATAAAGAAATCCGCGAGGAAGATGAATTTATCCACTTTAACTAAAACATCCTCAACAATACCTCGTGGATATGTAACCGATCTATCCGCCAACTGCAAACTGATATTTGTCGGTCGTGGAGCCTGAAGTCCAAACTAACCGTAGACGGATAATGGCATCAGATTTATACTGGCCCCCAAATCACACAATGCTCTTCCCGAGAACTGATTTCCAATTTCACATGGTATATTAAAGCTACCTGGATCCTTGAGCTTCGGTGGTAACTTATTCTGAATGATTGCGCTGCATTCTTCGGTCAATGTCGTTATTTCAAACTCACCCAATTTCCTCTTCTTCGACAAAACCTCCTTCATAAACTTAGCGTAACTCGGCATTTGTTCCAAGGCTTCGACAAAGGGGATGTTGATATGCAGCTTCTTGAAGATATCCAAAAATCGTGAAAACTGCTTATCCAACTTAGATTTCTGAAATCTCTGCGGATACGGTATGGGAGGCATTGTGCTGGTTGGTTCCGAATCTTTCTGCTGTAAGGTCTCATCTTGATGTTTTTCGGTGTCCACCACTTCCTCAATTTCAATTGATGCCTTGTCCCTTTTTTCCCCATCCTTTACTGTCTTTTGCAATTCCTTTCCACTTCGTAGAGTTACAGCCTTACAATGCTCATCTCTGCCCGGGTTTTTCTCTGTATCGCTCGAAAGTGTTCCAAGTGGTCGGTTATTAAATGCATGCGCTATTTGCCCCACATGATTTTCCTGATTCTTGATCGATGCACTTAAGCTTTGCATATTCAGTTCTGTTTGATTAAGTTTCTTTTCATGTTCCTCGTGTTTCTTTTCAGAAGCTTTAATAAATCTCTCCGTGGTTTCTTCCAAACTTGATTTCCTCTCTGATTGTTGTGTCTGATTTTGAAACCTGGATGTGTTTTGTTGTCTCGACGCTTGAGCTTGAGCTTGGTTGTTACTCCATGAAAACCCCGGATGATTTCTCTAACCCGGATTATATGCATTTTGATTCTGATAAGGCAGGGTAGACCGACTGTAACTCCTTAAAAACTGTGCTGATTCAGCATTTATGGCACATTGATCCGTAGTATGACCCCCCAGCACATATTTCACAAACCATCGCTACCTGCTGTGTGGGTCGTGGACGCCATAATTCCATTTGCTTAGCCATTGCGGCCATTTGTGCTTGTAATGCTATCATCGCATCTACGTTATACTTTCCCACTGCTTTTGGAGGATTAGACCTAGTTATGGGCCACTGATAGTTGTTGGTGGCCATTGTCTCTAACAGCTGATATGCCTCGTCAAAACTCTTAGACATGATCGCTCCCCCTGCTGCTGCATCAATACTAGCCCTTGTGGACGCTTGCAAACCATCACAAAATATCCCTAACTGCATCCACTGCGGAATTCCATGGTGTGGACACTTATGGAGCATATCCTTAAACCTTTTCCATGCCTCATATAATGATTCTGAATCAAATTGTGTGAAAGTGTGAATATCGTTCCGTAGTTTTGCCGACTTCCCTGGTGGAAAAAACTTAGCTAAAAACTTTTGAGCTAAGTCGTCCCAAGTGGTGATTGAGCTAGGAGGCTAAGAATGTAGCCAACTTCGCGTTTTGTCTTTCAAGGTGAACGGGAACATCCTCAACCTTGTAGCATCTTCCGATACATTGTTAAATTTGAAGGTGTCGTAAACTTCCAAGAAATATAAGATATGATCATTCGGATCATCTAACGAACTTCCCCCAAACAGACATGTATTCTGAACCATCGGAATTTTTGCCGATTTAATCTCAAAACTGTTTGCATTGATCGCCGGCCTCCTAATACTCGACTGTATATCTGTGACATTCGGCATGGCATAGTCCTTAAGTGATTTCTGGTCGTTCCCTGCCATGTTCGCTGGAATTTCTTGTTCTACCAGTTTTTCTTCCTCAGGTGATACTGCACTAGTCGATTGCACTTTTCGGAACTTCCTTTCAATATCGTCCGTATAAGGAAAAAGTTCCTTTCTCGCCCTTGATCTAGTGTGCATACACTCACAAAGAATTCCTGCAAAGACAAGAAGAAAAATAAGTAACGTTTAAATTAAGACCGAATTGATTATTACTAAATATGGAATTAATACTAAAAAAAGAAATTCCCCGGCAACGGCGCCAAAAACTTGTTGATCGATTTCAACAATAAAAGAAAATGTGCAAGTATACTCGGTTAACAAGTAATATAGTGATAAGATAGAGTGTCGATCCCACAGAGAATTCTAATTAATAAACACCAACTACTAGCACTATATGAATCCAATTTTATTTAAACAACCAATAATTGTGATTTTTAGATTTAAGAAAACTAAATTAAACAATGAAAAGAGATTATTCTAAAAGAAAGCAAATAAACAAACTAAGATTTGATTGAATTTAGATAAATAAGGATTAAGACTCCAAGATCCCCAATTATGACTTATAAATCAATTATTCAATTATCCCAATTATTATGTCTACTGAATTGTTAATAGGAATTCTCAAATGCCAAAAGCCCTTTTCCAAGTGATCAATTGCCTTCTATTTAACCCAGATTAATTTTGCTATATTCCTATGCAAAACAATTGAATTAAACTCGTTACAATTCCAATTCCTTAGGTGCTACATGCGACAAATAGATATTTCCATTCTATTCACAAACCTAATTATTCACTGTGCAAATAACTAAGTCACATGTCACCATGCCCAGTTCTAACCCTAGAATTCCTTTTCCAATTCCCTCTAGAGTAACAAGGTAATTATTGGCCAGATAATTAATCAATCAACACAAAGCAAGATGAACAATTCACTTCAACATAAATAATTGGAATAAATCAAATAATCAATTCATAATCATAAAAGGTTCAATTGGAATCTTAATTAAAGAAATTAGTTCATAACAAAAATTAAAACCAACAATAATTTAAAAATCATCTTTAATGAATTACACAAATTAAAAGAATAAAGAAGAAGAACTCCAAGTCAAAGTCTTCAAAATCTCCTCTTGCTCCTTGATCAATCTTCAAAATTATGTAGATGAGTCCCCTAATTCAATGCAAATAATCCTTATATACTTCCCATCTTGTTCCACAATCCAATTCCAACTCAACTTTTTATCACATAACCACCTCCTTAAAGTTTTTAATGAAAGTCAATGTCCAAATAACGCTATTTTGGTCAAACAGTTTTTCGCCTTGTAGCCCCTTTTGCTTGGGATTAACAAGGATAGAGCGCCTTTTGCCGCTAGGGAGCAGAATGTGATCCTTATACCCATTTTTAGCTCATTTGACCCAAGTGTTCCAACAGCTCACAATCCTGCAATAACACAACTAAATACAGTAAAACGGATCTAAATGCTTAGAGAATACAACAAATTAAGCCCAAAATATATCCAATTCATGGGTATATTGCCCAATCATCAGGTAGTAATTAACAGTTGAATTTTAAATTATTATATTTCTTCAAATCATATATTATTATAAATATAAAACCTGCTGAGCATTTCATAGCTCACCCTTGCAAATTATTCCCTTTGCAGTATTAGATGGTAACCCAGGAACATTTGGAGTAGATAAAGGGAAGCGTCCCTGCTTAGCTTAGCTTATATTTCTGTCTAGTTAAATACCATGTAATAAGAAATTCCTTATGAGAATCATGTAATCGAACCTTAATATTTATGACATATAACATCTTTTATTTCCGCAACTGCATTTTCTTACATATATAGAAGTAATTTGGAATCTTCAATCTAGTTTGAGATCCTTAGGAACTATTTATCTGAGTGAAGGTATTGATAACATGGACTGTTCATGTTGTTATTGATACTTTGGATTTCAGATAGATAGGTACAATCGATACGATAGTGTAATTCGCATGACATAGACTATACATCTGAGTGAGGGTATTGGTAATATAGACTGTTCATGTTATTACTAATACTCTGAATTTCAGATAGATAGATATTATTTATAGATATAGTTCATATATCCAAGTGAGGGTATCCAAACACAGTAATACTTCTCTTGAGAATTATCATCTGTTATGGGATACTGTGAATCTTGGATCTATGGGAATTATATCTAATTATAAATTTTATAGTCACTCAATTCGATATAAGTACATAATCAGATATCATGGGTGTATAGATTTAAATGCGTTATATATATTGACTCATAGTAAGCACCATATCGGATACTAAGGGAGTATAGATATGGGGGTGTTACAATTTTGGTATCAAAGCTGTTAAAGCTATAGATATAAGGAAGAGAAATCTTAGTATACAGTCTTTGAGTCCGTGAAAATTTTAAAGTACACATAAAAATAACATTAAAAATATTATGTTTTGTTAATTTCTATACCAGTATTAAAAGAGTTTTATTTTATAGATGGCCAACTCCAGTGCTGAAGAAATGGTGATAGTAAAAAATCCACCACTAATCGAGTCATTTATAACTAGTGATGCAGAGGATGAAGAATTGCTTCATTACCAACAACTGCTACATGTTGAGGAAGAGGAAGAACTAGTAGCATGACAATTAATGAGAATTGATGAACATGATGAAGCAATGGCATCACTATTGAAGACAACAAAATATGAGAATAATAAAATACAGTATAGGGCACACTTAGCTGAGGGAATGTTAGAGCATGAAAGGGGAACCAATAATCGACTGAAAGTATAATTGCAGCATGCACAAAAGGGCATGAAGGAATTATACTTGAGGCTACTCAAATCTGCTCTAGGTACTCGAGATGTTTTCAATGATTTACAGTGCCGAGTAGTTCGATATCCGGTGGAGGAGAAGAAAATTGCCTATCTGATCGATCGATCTGTGGTTTGCCACATGATCTAGGATTTCTTTGATGATGTTAGGGAGTTTTAGAGGGTAGAATGGAAGTATAAATGCTCTATATTAGTATGAATAAAAGGGCTTTTAAAGTTTGTAATATAGTTAGTAGTATGTGTAAACTACTAAGTTATTTTGTACGACTCTTGTGATATATGAATAAACGATATATGTAACGACCCCAAAATTCATACAATTTAATTCTCGACTTTGGTCGTTAATAACACAACTACCTTCGGATTTTTACATCATTATTAGATGTTAAACTTTATAAAATGCGAAATAATTAAAATTTTTATGTCTTCTTACTTTAAATCCCTGAATCAAAACCTTTATCATCTACATGTCTTTGAATCAATCTTGATTTATAATTCACTTTATCACTGTTATTATATAAAATTTTACATTTCAATCCAATAACCTTTACATATTAGATAACTCTAACTTTAGCTTTACAACTCAACATAAAACTATACATCATAAAATATTTAGTACATCCCATGAATCTTAATCATGGTATAAAGAAATAACAACTTTAGCTAAAATATTAATCTTTGTGTATTATTTCTAATCCACGTCATTCAAGTAGCACATAGTGTTACCTTCAATCCTTAACCTGCAAAAATGGTTATTTGCAAGGTTGAGCTCGATAGCCCAGAAAAATTTAACAGTTTTCATGCATCACGTAGCACATAATAACATGCTCAGCATATATCTCATAAACATTGGACTAACATAACATACATCTTACAGTTCATATAACAAGTATAAAGATTGAGTTCCTTACTCAATCAGCATGCTTTACTCAATTAACGTAGTCATAAGTTGACTTTAACATTTTATACATTCAACATATATATAACACATCATGCTCTTTGCAATAAAGATTTAAAACAATCAAATTCACATAGCAAATAGGAACTGAAACACTTGACTAGTTCGTAGATTACCAATTACCAAAAAACAGCTTAAATGCTTTGTGTACATCCTACAACAGTTCAAAGCTTCATATTCACATGCATTAGTTACACATATAACGAAACCACAATGACTCTTAGTCTTAATTTCTTATAACTTGCGTCTCTTTGAAACTTAACACATATCTTCAGGTGTCTACTCCTCTTCTTATGACACTTATCATTACATAATCCCATTTTGTGTTTCTTTATACTTCTTTTGAAACCGACACTTAACGTTCATTAAAGTCGTCATAGATTCCATTACCACATATTAGATGTATTACACTTGTTAACAACAACTAGGTTATAAAAACTCCGCCTTATATCTCGTTACACGTCTCTTACAATTGACAATTAAGTCTTCTACCGCGTATTTACATCCTTTTAAACACATATTAGATTAATTAATAAAGTTATCATTCAAATTGTTCTTTCAACTTATATCTCTCTATAAACCAACATAAACCTTAACATTTATCTTTAACTTTTAAAAACATCAAATTTGGTTTCATTACATAACTTACTCAAGTGACAACTAAAATCTCCATATTTTGATATTATATCATACTACAATATTTTATTATAGTCCACATTATGTCTTAAACATCATTAACATACTTGCCAAACTAGATTATGTCTGTTAGTCATGTCCTACAAATAGGCAGACTTCACTGTCTCTCGAGGGTGGTGGCATGTACAATTGCGCCATACGTAAGCCTAGGACCAACAGCATTATTGTAAGTTTAAGGCTTTGGCACCAAAGCAGCAATCTTATTTGGTGCATATTGTAATAGAAATGCAAAGGTAACAAGAGCGATTTTTAGCCCAACTAACACGAATTTCACCCAAAAAATAGTAAAATTAGCATATACAATTGATATAAAACTAACACAAACATGGTTCCTCACAAATTCATCAACTTAGAACAATTAAACATCAATTTAAACTAATTTAATTCCTTAAATTTCATGTTTTCATAAAAAACTCAATTTTTGACACCTTTAGCGAATTCGATCACCACGAATTCGTTTCTTAACCAATTGACACGATTTGAACTACGCTGCTTTCGTTTCTTAACATATTAACATAATCTAACATCAATTTGCAGAATATATCACATAATAAGCATCAACTCTTGTACTTTCTAAAGCCCTTTTCCATACATAAACAATGTTATTTCAATTTCTTCGTACACACCAATTTCTCACGAATTTGATACTCAAACCACACTCATATATGATGACAACATGTTCTACAATATAACCCACATCATATAATCAACGTTTGAATCCACAAAATCAATTACAGAGAACTTAAATAAAAAAAACTAAAACATGGAAATTTAGGAATGAATTATACCTTAATCCTCTTGATTATATGCTAGCACAAGATGGTAAATCTCTCCTTCCTTTTGACAAAATCAGAGAGATCACTCTCTTAATTTTTCACTCTCAATACTCTGTGTTTCCTTCCTCTCTGTATTTCTATGTTATCAAGCTTTAGGAAAATAAATAAGATGCGTAAAATAAACTGAAGCTACCCACGTACTTCAGTTATAAAAAAAACAAAAGCGTCAGTTAAATAAGTCAAAGGCCACAACGCCTTGTTTGGCTACCTCCTTATTCCCCAAACTAGATTATTTTAGTAATATTATATTATATAGTTTTTATTTGTTACATCTGTAACTAATTTTCATAACTTTCAATAATAATTATAATAATTATAATTTTTATTACAATTATTCTGATGATTAATAAATATTTATATATATCTAATTTAATTAATAAATTAGACGTAATCATCACTTTATTTAATTACTTATTTTCTTTAATATTAAACAACTCATTTAATTTAATTAATTCATTAAATTAAATCTTCAAAGAATAAAATTTACCTTTGCTTTAATTTAATTATCATACACACGTAACTAAATTATTATACCACAATTTAATAAATTATTTATTTTTCTCAATAAATAAATTATTTAAAATATTTATTTAATTCAATAAATATTTAAAATAATTAGTAAATTCATTTAATTTCTTCAATAGTTAACTTAACTATTGATCCTCACTTTCTCAATATATGAATATATATTTCTCTTCACACCAGATCACATATTTCAAAATATATAGCAAGTATATGTACATACTCAAGCTCAAAACATCTCATAATAAGAATTTTAATTATTAAATTCTTATTTTAATAACTTATAAAAATTCGGGTTGTCACATCCTCCCCCCCTTATAAGGATTCTGTCCTCGGAATCTACGAAACCTCCCTTACTCGGTTTTCACCAAATCTCTTTTCAAAATTTATCATTGAATAACTTCAACACATGAGCTTAATATATGTTTTATATTTCCTACTCCCACCATTATTCATAATAAATTCTTGTAAGTTTTATTTCATAATCTTTACTTAGACTCAATTATATTTGAGTATTACATATTCTTTGACCCGTTCATATCTTTCTCTAAGGATCGTTATCATAAACACTCGGGATATTACATTCACACATTCTTCTAAGAATTTCGTTCTCGAAATTTTATTTATTAATCTTCATCCATTCAATCTATCAAAATAGATTTTATGTTAATATCTATTTATTCCTTAGGTTCTGCAACCAAATTCTTTCTCTAAGGATCTTTTTAACATCATCATATTCCTCACCTCATCCTCTTTTAAGAGTTCCACATTTCTCTTCATTCTGGAATTTCATTTCATTCTTGAAATTATTATGTTTTGCTTAATTTTCTCATCCTTTCCACTTTCACTTTTCAGAATAACAAGAATCTTCCACAATTGCTCAATAATTGGGAAGCGATATGAATAACAAGAATTTAAAAGATTCCAAATCATGCTAAGGGGTCACAAGACCGTGAACTCTTCTCAAGGTTTACTAGTGCTTTAACACAATCCTTCACACTGCAAACCAAAGTGTTTATCAATCACAAAGACTGAAAACACCCTCCACACGTACACTAGGTGGCCAACCTATTATACCACTACGTTGGGCCGCAACATAGTATTTTGTAATGACTATATACGTTACGCTCGGAACCATTGTCCCCAAAAACATGTCCCCTTATAGGGTTGTTCACCTCAGCTTTTCAAGATCTGAATCCGCACTAAAATAATTTGGTTTGGTTGAACTTTTCAACAAACGCTTGAATTTCATGAACATCTTTCAATAATCGTCTAGCTGAATTAAATAACATAGACTTCTACAACCATTCGAACATCAATCGAAATATACATACATACACACACACACACACATATATATATATATATATATATATATATATATATATATTCTCATATCTTAAAAAAACCTCAAAAATTCTTTTATGGCGTCATGATTATGACGTTGTCATACTACATCTCACCATAGTGGGCTGACGATCATATGATCACATCCAACACCAGGTTCCATTGCATTGATGACTCCATCGTTTATCATATCACCCGATACATATAATTAAAATATATTTTTAAATTATTTTTTAAAAAAAATAATTTTTTTATCTAGCCGAAACAAACAGCATAGATATGCGAATAATAGCATTGTTTTACAAATTCTTTGATTCACTAGCGTGACCCAACATTTTTTTTTCCAAAAAATCAAAAGTACAACCATCGGCACGAAGTCAATAAATTTCAAAAATCTAGCAAAGCTATAAGATTTGGAAAACCTATGTCTCCATTTTCTATACTGATCTATTACTTAATAATTCTATTTATTCCCATATAGTTCATCAAACTTACTACACATTAGAAGTTCAGGAACTTGCCATAATAATATGAGTTTAAGAACTTATCCTAGTCAGACCATAGGCGTGTATTCGCTGAGGGGTTCAAAACATACCATATTATTATGAGTCACGAACATACCATATGCATTAGTTTTAAGAACCGCACCTAATCCTAATATTATCTGACAAATCTTAATAGTTTCTAACTATCAAACATACACATGAGAAAAGAATCACATTTTCGCCACATATACATTGATAGCGCGACATCAACATTCCAATGATTATCAATATGATAAACTGAGTGCAAGCACAAAACCCTCGCCCATACAAAGATTTGTACAACTCAGCCATCACATGAGTTCTCAATTGAAATCCTACCTAACTCTATCTTACTCTTAACTTGCTCTTTGCTCGATACGAATTCCTCGTATCACATCATCTATAACTCCTCGTGAGTTATCTCGTACTATTTCATAGTACATCATCTTCATAGTATCAAGCTATAATTATTCAAATATTACAAACCTTCTTTCTTTTATAACTTAAACAGATCACGTCGTGATCTTATTCTATTATTATCTCCCTTAAAACTCCTTTCTTAACTTGTGATCGTTTTATTTTACGATCCTCTTTCTTTCCCTTTTTCATCATTTATGACTTTATTTGTTATCTTGGCTATTGCCATTTCTTATCTTTATAACTCTTCAAGATTCTTCCTTGACTTTTCTTGTTTATATAACAATTCTTCGTTTAAGAATTTCTAACTTCATTTACATTGCTCAACAATTCATTCGAGTTCTACATTTTCATCATACGTATCTATTTTCTATACTTGGTACACATCGAGTCTCTAACAGTTTCAATATGGTACGATGAGTGGTTTCCCACAAACAACCAACAAACTAGGTTCCGAGTTGCTAGTTCGTATATACCTCTGCTCTATGAAGGAATCGTTTAGCCCAGATACCATACATCAACCATTAAAGAGTACAATTATACCATACTTAAATATAATTTTTTTAACTTCTTTATCATTCTCTTCTTATAGACATCACCCTACATCCTTATTATTGGAGTTGGGTAACCCCACTTTCATATTCCTTATAACTCTGCGAGGTTCTTCTTTGAATCCTCTCACGCATGTTTTAATCCCTTCTCTAAACATTTCTTAAATTACTTCTTATTCTTTAAGCACTAACTGAGCTTATTCTTTCATTATTTCTAAGGTTATAGCCTAAGGTACTCTTACCTAAGGTTTCTAACCTATCAGCTTTGATACCAACTATAACGACCCTAAAATTCATACAATTTAATTCTCGACTTTGTTCGTTAATAACATAACTACCTTCTGATTTTTACATCACTATTCGATGTTAAACTTTATAAAATGCGGAATAATTAAAATTTTTAAGTCTTCTTACTTTAAATCCCTGAATCAAAACCTTTATCATCTACATGTCTTTGAATCAATCTTATTTTATAATTCACTTTATCACTGTTATTATATAAAAATTTACATTTCAATCCGATAACCTTTACATATCAGATAACTCTAACTTTAGCATTACAACTCAACATAAAATTATACATCATAAAACATTTAGTACATCTCATGAATCTTAATCATGGTATAAAGAAATAACAACTTTAGCTAAAATATTAATCTTCGTGTATTATTTCTGATCCACGTCATTCAAGTAGCACATAGTGTTACCTTCAATCCTTAACCTGCAAAAATGGTTATTTGAAAGGTTGAACTCGACAGCCTAGTAAAATCTAACAGTTTTCATGCATCACGTAACACATAATAACATGCTCAACATATATCTCATAAACATTGGACTAACATAACATACATGTTACAGTTCATATAACAAGTATAAAGATTGAGTTCCTTACTCAATCAGACTTTTACTCAATCAACGTAGTCATAAGTTGACTTTAACATTTCATACATTCAACATATATATAACACATCACGCTCTTTGCAATAAAGATTTAAAACAATCAAATTCACATAACAAATAGGAATTGAAAGACTTGCATGGTTCGTAGATTACCAATTACCAAAAAATAGCTTAAATGCTTTGTGTACATCCTACAACAGTTCAAAGGTTCATATTCACATGCATTAGTTACACATATAACGAAACCACAATGACTCTTAGTCTTAATCTTTTATAACGTGCGTCTCTTTGAAACTTAACACATATATTCAGGTGTTTACTCATCTTCGTATGACATTTATCATTACATAATCCCATTTTGTGTTTCTTTATACTTCTTTCGAAACCGACACTTAACGTTCATTAAAGTCATCATAGATTCCATTACCACATATTAGATGTATTACACTTGTTAACAACAACTAGGTTATATAACCTTTGCCTTATATCTCGTTACACTTCTCTTACAATTGACAATTAAGTCTTCTACCGCGTATTTACATCCTTTTAAACATATATTAGATTAACTAATGAAGTTATCATTCAAATCATTCTTTCAACTTATATCTCTCTATAAACCAACATAAACCTTATCATTTATCTTTAACTTTTAAAAACATCACATTTGGTTTCATTACATAACTTACTCAAGTGATAACTAAAATCTCCATATTTTAATATTATATCATACTACAAACATTATTATAGTCCACATTATGTCTTAAACATCATTAACATGCTTGCCAAACTAGATTAAGTCCATTAGTCATGTGTCCTACAATAAAAGGAGACTTCTTTGTCTCTCGAGACCAGTTGTATGTATGGCCATTGCATTTATACTTTAGCCTAGGACCCAGATTGGCAATTTGCCATGCGAGACTATGCCATTTTTGGCCTTGGCACCAAGTAAGTGTTGGTGCTTGGTGCGTATGTAAATAGAAATGTAGTTTAAAAGTAGTCGTTTTAGCCCAACTAACACGATTTTCACCCACAAAACAATGAAATTAGCATATACAATTGATATAAAACTAACACAAACTTGGTTCCTCACAAATTCATCAACTTAGAACAATTAAACATCAATTTAAACTAATTTAATTCCTTAAATTTTATGTTTTCATAATAAACTCAATTTTTAACACTTAACCAATTGACACGATTCAAACTACGCCGCTTTCATTTCTTAACATATTAACATAATCGAACATCAATTTGCAGAATATATCACATATTAAGCATCAACTCTTGTACTTTATAAATCCCTTTTCCATACATAAACATTGTTATTTCAATTTCTTCCTACACACCAATTTCTCACGAATTTGATACTCAAACCACACTCATATATGATGACAACAGATTCTACAATATAACCCACATCATATAATCAACGTTTGAATCCACAAAATCAATTACAGAGAACTTAAATAAAAAAACTAAAACTTGGAAATTTAGGAATGAATTATACCTTAATCCTCTTGATTATATGCTAGCACAAGATGGTAAATCTCTCCTTCCTTTTGACAAAATCAGAGAGATCACTCTCTCAATTTCTCACTCTCAATACTCTGTGTTTCCTTCCTCTTTGTATTTCTATGTTAACAAGCTTTAGGAAAAAAATAAGACGCGTAAAATAAACTGAAGCTACCCACGTACTTCAGTTATAAAAAAAAACAAAAGCGTCAGTTAAATAAGCCAAAGGCCATAAGGCCTTGTTTGGCTACCTCCTTATTCCCCAAACTAGATTATTTGAATAATATTATATTATATAGTTTTTATTTGTTACCCCTGTAACAAATTTTCATAACTTACAATAATAATTATAATAATTATAATTTTTATTACAATTATTCAGATGATTAATAAATAATTATATATATCTAATTTAATTAATAAATTAGACTTAATCATCGCTTTATTTAATTACTTATTTTCTTTAATATTAAACAACTCATTTAATTTAATTAATTCATTAAATTAATTCTTCAAAGAATAAAATTTACATTTGCTTTAATTTAATTATCATACACACGTAACTAAATTATTATACCACAATTTCATAAATTATTTATTTTCTCAATAAATAAATTATTTAAAATATTTATTTAATTCAATAAATATTTAAAATAATTAACAAAATTCATTTAATTTCTTCAATAGTTAATTTAACTATTGAACCTCACTTTTCCAATATTAGAATATACATTTCTCTTTACACCAGATCACATATTTCAAAATATATAGCACGTATATATACATACTCAAACTCAAAACAACTCATAATAAGAATTTTAATTATTAAATTCGTATTTTAATAACTTATAAAAATTCGGGTTGTCACAATATGTTTGTGTTATTCAAATTCTTATATGGATTTTTGTTGTTATTTTATAGAATCATGCCACAGACCAGAAGACCCCAATGAGAGATAAATGACGATGATAATTCTACCCAATAATTAGTAAACCTTATGTTATGAGCTATGAATAGACCATAACCCAAAACACATCTTTTATAGATTTCAAATTAGTTGGTCCACTTGAGTTCAAAGGTACATCGGAACCTGTCGATGAACTGATCTGGATTACTAAAATAGAAAAAAAATTTCCTAGTAACCAATGTAAATAATAATCAAAAGAAAACATTTGCAACCTTTTTCTTGAAAGGTGAGGCTAATTATTGGTGGGAATCAACCAAGGGTCGGGTAGAAACTAAAATTGTACCTTAGGATAGGTTCAAAGAGTTGTTATTTGAAAACTATTTTTCCCAATCTCTGAAGGATTGTATGGAAGTAAAATTTCTAGAATTAAAAAAAGGAGACCTGACTGTATCCCAGTATACAGCCAAGTTCAATGAACTGTCTAGGTTTGCTCCTCACCAAGTCAATACTGAACTTAGAAAGACTCGGAGGTATCAGGAAGGTTTGAAACCTCATATACGAAGTAAATTATCGGTATTCCAAATAAAGACTTTTTTCAGAAATACTCGAGAAAGCTTCTATAGCTGAAAGTGAAAATGAAAGTCTCACTAAATTTCATCAGGAAAAGAAGTGTCAAAATGAGAAAGGGAAACTTATGACCAAACCCAGCTTATGTGGGTTTAATAATAAATGAAAATGGGATACTACTTTTTCCAATAATTCTGGGAGAAAGATGGGTAATAACAATAATAACTTTAGTAATAATAACATTAAACCTTGTTCTACCTATGGAAAGAAACATAAAGGGGTATGTTTTAAAAGTAAATATTATAATTGTGGACAAATGGGACACCTTTCTCCACAGTGTCCTCTCCCTAATAAAAATAAATGTTTCAACTGTGGTTCGTAAGATCATTTTTCAAGGAGTTATCCCAAACCCAAGAACCAGGGAGGAAAAGGGAATAGAGTACCAAAGAATAATAATAATCAGTCAATAATAGCTGCAGTTGGAGTTCAGAATTGATCGATCGTGAGAACATTTAATATGTTGGTGAGGGATGTTGTTGTTTCATAGGACGTGGTGACAGGTATCATCCCTATCAACACTTTAAATGCATATGTGTTATTCGATTCTGGTGCTACTTGTTCCTTTGTGTCTAATCGTTTTTCTAAAAACCTGAATATACCTTGTGAAAATTTAGATAAACCGTTTTGTGTAGAAATTGTGAACAATGAAAAGATTATGGTTAAGACCGTATATAGGAAATGTAGTGTGGATATAAAGGGACACAATTTTCTGGTAAATCTTATACCAATTCAGTTAGGAGAATTCGATGTAATCTTAAGAATGGACTGGTTAGTTAACCATAATGCGATGATTGATTGTCATCAAAAACATATAAACCTTTTGACTGCATCGAAGTCAAATTTAGTGTTCAACGGAGGTTGTTCACCTAAGCAATCTCGATGCTTGACCATAACTCAGGCAGAAAGGTTACTTAGAAAAGGTTGGTACTCATAATTGTACATTCATTCTATTGAAACAACATAAAATGTGTGTATCGACGACATTCTTATTACATTAATAATAATACATCCCATTCCCAGGTTCTTAAACCGTTACATTCTTTGTTCATCATAATATCATTCATACAAACATACTAGTCTATTACAGAATGAACTATTCATTAATCTTCGCCTTGCCTTTATCTTTACTGTAACCCTCGGTTCGCTCGACCTTAGCTGCAATCATTTGATTCAAGCAAGAAGTGAGCATAACTAGATCAGCAAGTCTAGCAATATATTATATAAATACTACTTCGAGAATTATATGATTATTCTTCATTAACTGAACAATAGTTATGAAGTACTATGAAACATTCAACAGCACTTCTAATCTCATAAAACTATTCCGAAGTACATATAGTAGCTTGGAAATTCTGAGTAGGTCCATAGACCATGAACATTCTCTTTAGCTGTTATTCATGAAAAGGACAACCAGACACTAAGACCGTAAGTCCAATATTTCTTACGAGCACTTCTAGGTGATCAACCTATAGTACTCGATGTTGATCAACACTCATCCATTAAATGTATTTACGTTTAAGTTTTGGCAACCTCGCGTGCCCATCGAATAATCGATGTAAAATACATTTGTTTATTCATACTCAGGCTTACCTTGAATCTTTACCAAACAATTAGCGTAGGATAGCGTTATCAATTATATATTGAAAGACTTGTTAATAAATCAATAAATCTTTAAAGATTAGTCTAATCGAGTTAAAACTGGCATTGACCCTTTCTTTACAACCATTCATGCATCTCATAACATGAATCACTGAAAACCTGGCTAACATGAAGGTTAAACAAGCGATAAGAAAACTTTCCTTCAGCGTTTGCTACAGTAAAATTAATTTTCCTTTGAGTCTTTATGGTCTCTACAACACATAACCACATAACATACCACATTAGGTCATGAATAAACATACATGGTTCCTAATGAATCTTACCCTTCTTCTCAATCTAATCATGTATTAGATTTGTTATTATTGGTTCCGACTTCTCGTTATAACTTGCATCGTTCTTACCAACTTCTTTCTCTTCTATGTCTTAAGTGAATTTACTTCATTAATAAAGGTCAATTTGACTTATTAATCTTTCTTATGGCTTACTAACGTTCTTACGTTACTAACCGAGACTCGATCATTATTGGTGAAGTACCAATGTTAAATACTATTCACAGTTTACTTACTTATCCTTCACGTTCTTCGTTTAATTATTATTAAACCATACTTAAATTCCTACCGTCATCACTATAAAAGTGATTTAAAGTTAGTCTTATAATGTACATTAAGTACATGTACATTCTACTATTCGTTCCTAATCCATTGGATTTACAAAACCTAACTTGGTCAACCAATTTCCATTTATCATTGTAACCGGTTGCGGTGCACGCAGCATCCCTTTACTATAGTTAGTTATTTTTATTTCACTATTTAGTATATCCGATCCTATTTTACGGCACTTGGTATGACTCTGCAGTAGCCATTCCCTTCGCTCTGGCGCTGTGGCTCGGCTTACAAAGGTCTGTCTGGTGCTGCGACGCCAAACCTCAGTACCAGAAAATTTTTACAATTTATTTCTTAGGTGAGATTCCCAGGCTCATAACTTCTTCGTTATAAGTCCGAATTGGCTCGTTCAAAAGCCATTAGCTAACAAATCATATACTCTACTTGTTCATGCAAGAATTTTATATTTTCAAATCCGTTAACTCAAAATTCACCTATTAGTTCATTTTAACAAAAATAATAAACGTTCGTGAACGTTCAATTCTCGTTTCTTCGTTCTAAGTTGGAATTCGGTCATTTTCGAGTCCACAACTCTGGAATGCCAAATGAAACTATACTCCATCGAAAGCCAAAGTTTTCGAGCTCAATGTTAAAATTTAACTTCCATTCCCAGAATTTCCCGATTTTGACGATTATCATCCGAACTCGTGAATTTCGCCATAACTTCGTAACTTGAGATTTTTAAACCATTTCAAATGAATTCATTCCATCATATTAACATCTTAACATACATATTTCATTAACTTATATACATGATAAGTTCTTACTTGTTCTTTATAAATTTATAACTTATATATAAACGAATTACTTATTCAAGGTTTATTAAGACTTAAGTCTTTTGATTAACCATTCCTACATATTCTTAGCATACATGTTCTACCAATACTCACTTCTCTAATAATTAAAGAGAAAGAGAATAACAGTTTAGGATCTTACCCTTGAAGATCACTTGATTAAGCTTTGTTCTTCTTCTAACTTCTTGAATTACAAAGTCTAACTTTTTTAGCTTTTTCTCTCTAACCAATAGGTCCTTATGATGTTGGATGAAATAAAAACAACCAATAAATGAGCTAGGAAATCTTCTATTTATAGAAATCATTAAATGAGGGCTTAATGGTCAATAAGCCATCCACCTCCTTATCACCTCCTTATTATTCCTTACTTAGAGTTCACAACACTCAATTTGCTTACCCTCCAAGTATAAGCACTTTACTTAACCACCAAGCATAATCACTTTACTTAGCCACCAAGCATAAGCACTTTACTTGGCCATTACTTAACTTATCCTTTTACTTAACCATTAAGTTTACTTGCTCATCACTTTGGATCACCCATGGGCATGGTTCATGCTTAACCATTGGATTCTTACTTTGGGTTTTACATTCAATTAGCTTAATTAACTTAACTTATACTTGGGCTTGCATTAAACTAACATTGGGCTTGTTCATTAATTCATATTGGACTTATCCATTCCTAAACTTGGGCTTTATCATAATTCAAATTGGATAACAATTTCCTACACATCCTACAAGTCCATTACATTTGGCTTAAAGCCTTATAATGTATAATCTATGTATTAATCCTATATTCCAACTAGTATACTTATTCATATACGATATACCATCATTCATACATACTCATATAATACCCCTTCTTATACTCGTATTCATTACCTCATACAATACCTGCGTATTATACGATCATCGCTTTAATTCATTATACACATTTCAATTCCTTCTCGGGAATCACTTTCCCTAATCGTTAGATTTTAAGTCTGCAAGCAAAAACTTCATTTGCCATAACTGAAATATTATTGGATATTCCATCTCGTCTTAGAATTCTATCATTACGCGTTTCTCGGAAGTTCAAAAATAATTCCCGAGCAGAAATCAGTGAATAGTGTTTTTACATAAATTTCTCAGAAAACTTTTATTTTCGTCTTGGAAATTCAAACACTTTAATTCTATAACGTGGCCAAAATCCTAACCACATTCGTACCTTCTAGGTCATAGAACGACCTTCACATAGCTTACTCACAAAAATAATCAATTAAATTAATTTAATCCACATAATCAAATAAAAATTTAATTCTCATAAAAATCTGGTTTTCTCGGGCGTTACAGAAGATGTAAGGATGGTTGTTAGAAGATTAAAATCATGATAAAATATGTGAAGTGAAATCATAAACATATAAGTTATGAACTAAGGAAGAATAAGTAAGAACTTATCATATAAATAAGTTAATGAAATATGTAAGTTAAGATATTAGTATGATGGAATGAATCCATTTGAAATGATGAACAAATCATAAGTAACGAAGTTATGGCAAAATTAACGAGTTCGAACGATAATCGTCAAAATCGTGAAATTCTCGGAATGGAAGTCGAATTTTAACATTGAGCTCAGAAATGTTGGTTTTTGACGGGGATAAGTCTTATTTGGCACTATAGAGTTGCGAACTCGAAAATGACTGAATTCTGACTTAGAACGAAGAAACGAGCATTGAACGTTCACGAATGTTTATTATTTTCGTTAAAAATGAACTCAAAGGTGAATTTTGAGTTAACGAAGCCAAAAATGTAAAATTCGTGCATGAACACGTAGAGTATGTAATTTATGAGTTAATGGCTTCTGAACGAGCTAATTTGGACTTATAATGAAGAAGTTATGAGCCTGAGAATCTCACCTAAGAAATTTTCTGTCAAAAAATTTTCTATGTCCGAGCCGTCATGGCAAAGACCACCCAATGCATTGTCTTGGCGCATGACACCGAACTTGACTAGCAACCTTTGTAAAGAGTGGCACAGTATGTGACCTTAGTATAAGGAATGGTATTTTGGCGCATGAGCCAAGACACCATGCATTGCTAACCCTCGCCGCAGTATGAAGTTATACCAAGGAAGGAAAATGGTGACTGCGGTACAAAGACTAGGAAGAACCTAGAGAGCAGTGCTTATGAACATAAAGGAGCAAGGAAGTTAATGAAGGATGAATTGTAAACTTAAAGTAAACTTAATAAAGAATGTTTATGACCTTAAGTTAACAACTAAATGTTGACGAACGATTATAAGAACAATATAATGCGATGAACCGTAACCTATATTAAGCAGTTTAAAATATGATTAGAATGAGAAGAAGGGTAAGATATAGTAGTAAACATACTTGATTATATACGACCTAATGTGGTATGTTATGTGATCATGCATTGTATAATCCTTAAAGACACAAAGAGAATTTGTATTGACTATAAGAAGACGCTAAAGGCAAGTGTTCTAACCCTTATCTATGTTCATTCTAGACAAGTTTTTTGATTCATTTATTCTTACGCATGAATTGATGTATGATGAAGTCAAAGCCAATTCTTTCGGCTAGAGAAATGATATGTTGAATTTCTTATAATCTATCAAAGTATTGTCAATGTTTTGACAAACTATGTTGGTATGGTTTTCAAATGAAGACTGAGTATGCTAAACCAAAGTTTTGTCGTCAAACGACAAGCACGTGAGGTTGCCACAACTTAAACGTATATACGTTTAAAGAATGTAGTGTTGATTAACATAGAGTACTATAGGCTGATCACCTAGACGTGCTCGTAAGTAATGCCGGACTTACGAACTTGGTGTCGGGTTGTCCTTTTCAAAGAAAGTCTGAAATGCTCAAGGTCTTGGACCAGAATTAATGTTTTACTGAATGTTGTTATAGTAAAATATTTTAAAGAAACGAGAAGTGTTATTTGAAATTATCGATAGTACTTCATAACTATTGTTCAATTATTGAAGATATATAATTTATATGTTTCAAACATGTCATTTAAATGGAATTATTGTACTTGCTGAGCTAGTTATGCTCACTCTTGCTTGAACCATATGAATGCAGCTAAGATCAAATGGATCGAAGGATTCGATAAAGATAAAGGGAAGACTAAGGCAGACCGTTGAATTATCTATGTAATAGTATATGTTTAATGTTGTAATGTATTTGATATTGTGACAAAGAACTTATGTATTGGTTATAAAGAACTTGGGAAGGGAATATTGTTTGGAATATATATAAGATATATTCATTCTTTTGAGGCATTTCAATTGAATGTATGTGTGAACTGTAGCACCGTGTAGCACCATATGTCTGGTTGGAAGATACCTGCATTTGGGGGTGTCACAGAAAATAAGTTCATTAGAAGCATATATTGCAAGTTATAGGTGGTCAAAAGTGGTTGACCGATCACGAAGTTCTGTTTTCTAGGTTACGCTGAAAACTCAAGAACAGGTTGAGCCAGCTACTTTGACCAGCCTTTTTAATCACTTTCTAGTTGTTGTTATAAGTACTTTTTGTAATAGATTAATACCTTGATATACATACTACATATCTATGATCTTAAATTGCTTAAAAAGTTCATAGGATTACTGGAATTAATGGTCAAAAGTCGTTGACCGAGCTTGACCAAGTCAGTGATATATATATGTACCTTGACATATAGACTACATATTATAACAAACAAAACACAAATCTATTACACAGAATTAGAGATATGAAAGCTACAAAACTGTTGATGAGGCCATGACCCTGCATTACAGGTTACCCGAAACTTCGAAACGGCTTCGATAGTAACTTTGAGCCTCTATAACTTCTTGTTATATGTAGGTTAAAGCACAAAATTTGTCTGATGTTGTACTACTATATGAGTACTATTGTAAGACCCCAACTTTTATGGATTTCGTTACTGGTCTTCCTAAGGTTTCTCAAGGCATAAATGCAATTTGGCTCATTGTTGATAGATTGACCGAGTCTGCTTATTTCTTACCGATACGAGAAACTTATACACTTGAACGTCTTGCTCGTATGTACATAAACGAGATTGTAAGATTGCATGGTATGCCAGTATCCATAGTTTTTAATCGAGACCTAAGATTCACTTCAATATTTTGGGTTAGTTTGCAAAAAGCTATGGGCACGAATTTATGATTTAGTTCAGCGTATCATCCTCAAATAGATGGGCAGTCGGAGAGGACTATTCAAACTCTTGAGGATTTATTAAGACTCTGTGTCCTTGACTTCAAAGGAAGTTAGGACAAGTTCTTACCATTGGTGGAGTTTTCCTACAACAATAGTTAACAAGTAAGTATTGGCATGGCTCCATTTGAGGCGTTGTATGGAAGAAAGTGTCGTTCTCTAGTATGCTGGGATGAGGTGGGTGAAGGAACGTTGTTGGGACCAGATTTGGTATGTATGACTACGTAAAAGATTCAAACGATCTGACAACGTATAAAAACCTCACAAGATCGACAAAAGAGTTATGCTGATCTTCATCGAAAAGACGTGGAATTCAATATTGGAGCTCATGTGTTGTAACGTGTTGCTCCATGGAAAGGATTTACGAAATTTGGAAAGAGAAGAAAGCTGAATCCTTGTATCATTGGCCCATTTATAATCCTCGATCGAGTAGGAATTATGGACTATAGACTCGCCTTACATGCATGTTCATAACGTTTTTCACATATCTATGTTATGTAAATATTTGAAAGACCCGAACCACATTATTGAATTAGAACCGGATGAGATAGCGGAAGATTTAACGTATGAAGAGGTACCTATTAAAATCTTGGATAAGAAGGATCATATTCTACGCTCCAAGGTTATACCTCAAGTCAAAGTTTTGTGGAGAAACCACGATGTGGAGGAAATGACCTGGGAGTTAGAATCTGAAATGAAAATCAAGGTATCCTCACCTCTTCGACATATCAGGTACGTACCCTAATTTTGAGGACGAAATTCCATAAGAAGGGGAGGTTGTAAGACCCCAACTTTTATGAATAAAGAATAATTTTTCTCAAAATATATTTTTGAATATTATGGTGTGGATATGACATGATGTTATAGTTGTGGGTAATATTTTAAAATTTTACAAAGTAAGCAAGTTCATTTAAAATATTCGTTGTGTTGGGGAATATTTGATTGGTCGGGAAATATTCGTTTTAACAGGGAATATTCATACGACGACACAATCATTGGTGGACCCCACAACGGAAGTATTGTCGTAGTTAGAAAACGAGAGAATTATCTTTTTACAAAAAAAACAGCAAAAATTTTACCGTTAAACTGTTAAACTACCCGATGGTAAAAATATAGTAATACGTGTGGTTGCATAGTAGCACACGGTATTGATTATTGATGATTACGTGAGAAGTCACTCAGTTACACTCAATTATTGCTACAGTAATTGTTGCATAGTATCTCACGTTATTTGATTCAATTATTGTCAAAGTATCATCTGCATAATATTTAATATTATTAAATTAATAATTGAGACAACAAAGTTATTCATATTATTATTTGCAATATTGATGATGTCTAGAAAGTTCTGTCGAGGAGAGGTTTGGTCACCTAATTACGTGCCAATAGGGAGATATCCTTATCGGAAAGCCCCCTCTTTCCTGGGAATGATCTGGTTGTTAAATATTGTGAGCTATAATATTAATGATGAATAATTGTTGAAGTATTAAGATTGTGTTTATTGAAGATAAGTGAATTGCAAAAGTTAGAGGGGAATAATGCAAACTTGGAAAGGTTTAGGGGTACTAAAGTGTAATAAGTTAAATCAATCTGGACCATTAGTGGTGGTTTTAATATTAAATCAATCTGGACCGTCGATGGTGATTTTAATAGTAAATCAATCTAGACCGTCAATGGTGGTTTTAATAGTAAATCAATTTATACCGTCAGTGGTGATTTTAATAGTAAATCAATCTGGACCGTCGGTGGTAGCTTTAAAATAAATCAATCTGGACCGTCGGTTGTGGTTTTAAAAGTAAATCAATCTGGACCATCGGGGGTGGTTTTAAAAGTAAATCAATATGGACCGTCGGTTGTGGTTTTAATAGTAATCAATATGGATCGTCCGTTCTAATATTTAATAAATCTGGACCGTTCATGAATCAGTTACTATTTAGTCTATTCTCCTATAAATAGAAGCTTAATTCTTCTTTCATTTTCACCAATTCACTAAGATTCATAAGAGACACTATAGAGAGAGAAACTATAGAGAGCAAGAAGAAGAGTATTCTGCTACTTCATTATTGTAGTATCCATCCTTCTACTAAGGTAAGGGGTATTATTTCTTTCGTATTCATAAGGAATACTACTTTTCGTATTCATCCTTTAATATGTCGGAATAACCTGTCTACGCGGATTACGTACCGTATGATAGGTGAAAATCCATTTGCATTTTTGTATGTTATTTATTATCATATTCTTAAATCTAAACTTACTATGGTAAGTATTGCTTCTATAATCCTCGAAATTAATGGAATATCCTTCAGTTTTGCGCTTCATCCATTATCATTTCATTGAAATATTGATCTAAAATTTCTAATTAAATATCAATATTTTCACCTAGGGTACTATTCGCGGGTTACTATTTACCCGATTACTATTCAATATAATATTATTCACTCAGGTATTTGGGGTACTTTCCATGCCAGGGTACTATTCAGGAGTTACTATTCACGACTTACTATTCACTCAAATATTATTCACTCGGGTATTCGGGGCACTTTTTATGTTGGGGTACTATTCACGGGGTACTATTCACGAAGTACTATTCACGGGGTACTATTCACCAAAAAATTTATTTCTTTTCTATCCAAATTATTTTTAATATATGGATATTATTCTTAAATTTTACTCCACAAAGCAGTATCATGTTGACAATTTGGACATTATTGAATCCTGGATAAATTAAATTATAAATCTTTAAAAATTTATCCTTTGATTTATTTTAATTGAATTCTTGTATCATTATCATCATGCTCATGCTTATATTGTGATGAAAGTCATATTTGGCTTACGTGCATAGATGGACTGTTGATTGGTATGATTATGACCAGGGATAATTCGGTATGATCACGACCACTGATGATTACACGAATATTCTTGGCCTGTAGTGCAAGAATTATTTGTGGACGTGATACTAATGAATATCCTTGGCCCGTAGTGCAGGGATGATTCGATGATGTGATTTATTTATTGTTGAGTCTCAAAGAATAAAGTTAATGATAAACTTTTTAAATCATAGAAGATAGTAGATATCATTCTCTACTTGACACTTCTAATGGATTACTTGTTCCACTGCATTTAAACTTGTCTAGTTGAGCTCACCCTTTTACTTCCATTGTTTCTTCTTGAAATGAGAGCGTGGTAGGAACTAAGTAGGGAGCGGAGTGATGGTCCGAGATGGTGTTATAGTATTCCTCACTATTCTATAAAAAAGTGTGCCAATAAATGTAATGAGGACTCCATTTGAGTTTGGATATTGTCTAGATGACAATATTCGTGTATAAACTCTCAGCTCATGTTGAATAATTAAGTTTGTATTTGTATTCAGTACCATGTATTTGGCTACCCAAGATGGGAGATGTATACCTATTTTTGGGGCGTCACAGTTGATATCAAAGCTTAGGGATATGATCCCTGGCTGAGATGTGAGACAAGAACTAGGAGGGGAGAGACGGGGAATTCCTTCGCTAGTATGACCTACCTAAGTTTATTCGTTATTTAATTGGTCAATCAGAGTATAGGGATAATATATGGCATGTCAATTAACCCTTTTTTTGTGGCAGTGTTTGAAAATGGCATCTAAAAATGTCGAGATAAGCAATGAAGCACATGAGACCGTTGAGTCACCAACGATCAATATCCAGGATAATGTGCAACAAGAAGACAATAATCCTCGGGTAAACAACAACACCAATCAAATGATGAACGATGGGATGCTAAGAGGCTTTATGCAATTCATGCAACATCAGGCGAGAGCGGCTCCTGTTCAAAATGCAGGTGGAAACACTGCCAACTCTTGGATGGTCACTGCTAAGCAGTTCAAGGAGCTGGGACCACCAGAGTTTTTGGGATATCCAAAACCACTTAAGGTGGAGATGTTGATAAAGAAGATCACCAAGATATTTGATGTCTTAGGATGCTCCGAGGAGAAAAAGGTTCTCTTTTCCACCTTCATGTTGAGAGGAGAGGCAGATTACTGGCGGGAATCAGTAAAACGTACTCAGCTTGCCGCACTCAAAATGTCTTGGGAAAAATTTCAAGAACTGTTCAACGACAAGTACTTTCTCGAAAGTATTCGTCACATGAAGGAGGTGGAATTTATCAAGTTGGAGCAAAATAATATGACCATGTCGCAGTACGAGGCTAAGTTTGTCGAGTTGTCCCGGTTCGCATTCCATTTGGTTGATAATGAGGAGAGAATGATGTGAATGTTTCTGCGAGGTTTGAGACTCGAAATACGTTAATATCTCATTTCTCACAAACTGTGTTTGTATTCAGATGTTGTAAATAAGGCTCAGTTATTGGAGCGCGATAATGAGTCAACCCAACCAAGAGAGAGCAGTCGACAAGTTGATAATACCAGTGGTAGCAGTCATCGAAGCGGTGACAACAAACGTGGAGGGAATTAACATGCCAGAAATGGTAACCACTTCGGTGGTAATCATGGCTAAGATAATAGAAGTGGAAATTTCAAGAAGAAGAGATTCAATAATGATGGAAAGACGTCAGCACCAGCACCTGTTGTTAAGGAAGGAGAACGACCACCGGTCGTATGTTACAAATGCGGAGGGGAGAGACACATCAATCCAAATTATACGCAGCATTCCAAAGCATGTTATAATTGTGGAAGAGAAGGTCACCTAGACCGATTTTTTCGTGCACCAAAGTCATGTCCAGCTGGGATGGAGGCATCAAAGGCCATCCCAGATAAGACAAAACCGGTAGTTCAAGGGAGAGCGTTTGTCGTAACCTCCTAAAAAGTGAGGAATCTAAACGAGGTGATCACAGGTAAGATAATCATAAACTCTTGCAAAATTTATACCTTATTTGATACCGGTTCTACCCATTCTTTAATTTTTCCTACTTGCGCTGAACATTTAAATTTAACTCTGGAGAAATTAGACTTTGATTTATCTGTTAAAACTCCGTTGGGAAAAACCTTCACTACATCCACTGTTTATAAGTCTTGTTTGATTCAAATCGATAACCGCACGTTACCTATCGATCTTATCTCTTTAAAAATACTTGCATTCGATGTGATTTTAGGAATTGATTGGTTGACTACTCATTATGCTAAAATTGATTATTTTCATAAGGTTGTTAGATTTCATATTCCTAACCAACCTATTATACGAATTCAAGCAACCAAACCATTAAAGTCGATCACTTTCATCTCAAGCCATAAAGCTATTCATTTACTGAAAAACGGATGTCAAGCTTTCTTAGCTCATGTCACGAATTTAAACAAAAATACGTCAGTCTTGAAGGATATTTCTATTGTTAATAAATTTCTTGATGTATTCCCTGAAGAACTTCTTGGCCTACCCCCAGAGCGTGAAATTAAATTTTGTATCGACCTTGAATCTGGTACAAAACCCATTTCCAAAGCCCCATATCGAATGGCTCCTGATGAACTTCAAGAGTTAAAAACCCAACTATTGGAATCGTTAGACATCGGTTTCATTAATCCTAGTACGTCTCCTTGGGGTGATCCTGTTTTATTCGTGAAGAAGAAAGATGGAAGTATGCGACTTTGTATTGATTATCGGGAGTTGAATAATGTCATCATCAAAAATAGGTACCCATTACCTTGTATTGATGACATGTTTGGCAAGTTGCAAGGCACCAAATTCTTTTCAAAGATCGATCTTTGTTTCGGATATCATTAGTTAAAGATTAAAACTGATGACATCTTGAAGACTTCTTTCAGAACTCTGTATGGGCATTACGAATTCCTAGTCATGTCTTTAGGATTGACTAATGCTCCTGCTGCCTTCATGGATATGATGAACCGAGTATTCAAGGAATATTTGGATCACTTTGTGGTTGTCTTTATTAATGACATCCTTATTTACTCCAAAAGCCGTGAAGATCATGAGCAACACTTGAGGCTGATACTCCAAAAACTTCGTGAGAATAAGTTATATGCCAAGTTGAAGAAATGCGAGTTTTGGCTTGAGGAAGTAGCATTCCTTGGGCAGATAATATCATATCATGGAATATCTGTTGACCCGGCAAAGATTGAAGCAATTCAAAACTGAGAGCAACCTAAGTCAGTGACCGAAGTACGTAGCTTTCTCGGCTTAGCTGGTTATTATCGGAGATTCGTAGAAGGGTTTTCTCAAATCGCTACTCCATTAACTCAGCTGACTCGAAAAGATACAAAATTCGATTGGAGCGAGGAATGTGAGAAGAGTTTTCAAGAACTCAGGAGGAGACTCATTTCAGCACCTGTTCTAACAATACCATCTGGTTCGGAGGGATTTGTCATCTACAATGATGCTTCGGGCAAAAGTTTAGGATGTTTTGTTATGCAACATGGGAAAGTCATAGCCTATGCCTCACGACAACTCAAAGAATATAAGAGGAATTATCCTACTCATGATCTAGAGTTGGCAATTGTCATTCTTACACTTAAGATTTGGAGGCATTACCTGTATGGAGAGAATGTGGAAATCTATATGGATCATAAAAGCCTCAAATATTTCTTCACTCAAAAGAAACTCAACATGCGGAAACGATGATGGCTTGAGCTGTTGAAAGATTATGATCATACCATTCAATACTATTCTGGAAAAGCGAACGTAGTAGCTAACACAATGAGTAGAAGATCATATGCAGGTACGAGTGCGATATTGTCAATGTAAAGGCCCATTTTGTATGACTTACAAAGGATATAGATAGAGTTAAAGACTACAGGGACCCATGTGATGACGGCGAATATACGAGTAGAACCGACTTTAATCGATAAAGTTAAAATTGCTCAAGCTAAAGACCTAGAGCTAAAGCGTACGAAGAAAAGTGCAAGAAGGTTCTATTCCAAAAGCAAGAATCGATGAAGAGGGAATACTTTGAGTCAACTCCAGACTTTGTGTTCCTAACGATTCTGACTTGAAGTATAAAATCATGATGGAGGCGCACAACACACTATTTGAAATCCATCTTGGGAGTACCAAAATGTATCGTGATCTTTGACATACATTTTGGTGGAGAAATATGAAGAGATATATAGCGGGGTTTATCTTAACGTGTCTAACTTGTCAACGAGTCAAGGCAGAGCAACAAGTGCCAAAAGGTCCATTGCAACCACTTGAAATTCTAGAATGGAAGTGGGAGCACATTACCATGGATTTGGTTACTGGTCTTCCCAAGGTTTCTCAAGGCATAGATGAAATTTGGGTCATTGTTGATAGTTTGACCAAGTTTGCTCATTTTTTACCGATATGAGAAACTTGTACAGTTGAACGTCTTACTCGTATGTACATAAATGAGATTGTAAGATTGCATGGTATGCAAATAAACATAGCGGAACCACATTATTGAATTAGAACCTGAGGAGAAAGCGGAAGATTTAACGTATGAAGAGGTACCTGTTAAAATCTTGGATAAGAAGGATCATATTCTACGCTCCAAGGTTATACCTCAAGTCAAAGTTTTGTGGAGAAACCACGATGTGGAGGAAATGAACTGGGAGTTAGAATCTGAAATGAAATCAAGGTATCCTCACCTCTTCGACATATCAGGTACGCACCCTAATTTCGAGGACGAAATTCCATAAGAAGGGGAGGTTGTAAGACCCCAACTTTTATGAATAAAGAATAATTTTTTTCGAAATATATTTTTGAATATTATGGTGTGGATATGATATAATGTTATAGTTGTGGGTAATATTTGAAAATTTTGCAAAGTAAGCAAGTTGATATAAAATATTCGTTGTGTCGAGGAATATTCGATTGGTCGGGGAATATTCGTTTTAACAGGGAATATTCGTACGACGGCACAATCATTGGTGGACCCCACAACAGAAGTATTGTCATAGTTAGAAAACTACAAAATTATCTTTTTATAAAATAACGGCAAAAGTTTTATCGTTAAACTATTGAACTACCCGATGGTAAAAGTATAGTAATACGCATGGTTGCATAGTAGCACACGGTATTGATTATTGATGCTTACATGAGAAGTCACTCAGTTATACTCAATTATTACTACAATAATTGTTGCATAGTATCTCATGTTATTTGATTCAATTATTGTCAAAGTATCATCTGCATAATATTTTATATTATTAAATTAACAATTGAGACAACAAAGTTTTTCATATTATTATTTGCAATATTGACGATGTCTAAAAAGTTCTGTCGAGGAGAGGTTTGGTCACCTAATTACGCGCCAATAAGGAGAAATCCTTATCGGAAAGCCCCCTCTTTCCTGGGAATAATCTGGTTGTTAAATATTGTGAGCTATAATATTAATGATGAATAATTGTTGAAGTAGTTAGAATGTGTTTATTGAAGATAAGTGAATTACAAAAGTTAGAGGGGAATAATGCAAACTTGGAAAGGTTTAGGGGTACTAAAGTGTAATAAGTTAAATCAATCTGGACCATTGGTGGTGGTTTTAATAGTAAATCAATCTGGACCGTCGATGGTGATTTTAATTGTAAATGAATCAAGACCGTCGATGGTGGTTTTAGTAGTAAATCAATCTGGACCGTCGGTGGTGGTTTTAATAGTAAATCAATCTGGACCGTCGGGGGTGGTTTTAAAAGTAAATCAATCTGGACCGTCGATGGTGGTTTTAAAAGTAAATCAATCTAGACCGTCGGTTGTGGTTTTAATAGTAATCAATATGGACCGTCCATTCTAATAGTAAATCAATCTGGATCGTTCATGAATCAGTTACTATTTAGTCCATTCTCCTATAAATAGAAGCTTAATTCTTCTTTCATTCTCACCAATTCATTGAGATTCACAAGAGACACTATAGAGAGAGAAACTATAGAGAGCAAGAAGAACAGTATTCTACTACTTCATTATTGCAGTATCCAGCCTTCTACTAAGGCAAGGGGTATTATTTCTTTCGTATTCATAAGGAATACTACTTTTTGAATTCATCCTTTAATATATCGGAATAACCTGTCTACGCGAATTACGTACCATATGACAGGTGAAAATCCATTTGCAGTTTCGTATGTTATTTCTTTTCATATTCTTAAATCTAAACTTACTATGGTAAGTATTGCTTCTATAATCCTTGAAATTAGTGGAATATCTTTAAGTTTTGCGCTTCATCCAGTATCGTTTCATTGAAATATTGATCTAGACATTCTTATTAAATATCAATATTTTCACCTGGGGTACTATTCACGGGTTACTATTCACCCAGTTACTAGTCACTATAATATTATTCACTCGGGTATTCGGGGCACTTTTCATGCTGGGGTATATTCACGGGTTACTATTCACTCAAATATTGTTCACTCGGGTATTTAAGGCACTTTTCATGTTGGGTTACTATTCACGGGATACTATTCACCGAAATATTTATTTCTTTTCTATCCAAATTATTTTTAATACATGGATATTATTCTTAAAATTTTACTCCACAAAGCATTATCATGTTGACAATTTGGACATTATTGAATTATGGATAAATTAAATTATAAATCTTTAAAAACTTATCCTTTGATTTCTTTTAATTGAATTCTTATATCATTGTCATCATCCTCATGCTTATATTGTGATGAAAGTCATCTTTGGCTTACGTGCATAGATGGACTGTTGATTAGTATGATTATTACCAGGGATAATTCGGTATGATCATGACCATTGATGATTACACGAATATTCTTGGCATGTAGTGCAAGAATAATTTTTGGACGTGATACTAATGAATATCGTTGGCCCGTAGTGCCGGGATAATTCGATGATGTGATTTATTTATTAAGTTGAGTCCTAGGGATAAAGTTAATGATAAACTTTTTAAATCATAGAAGATAGTAGATATCATGCTCTACTTGACTCTTCTAATGGATTGCTTGTTCCGCTGCAGTTAAACTTGTTGTCTATTATATTCTATCAGTTTAGCATTGTTAAAGGCTAATGATAACTTATTCTGCATTATCTTAGTCATAATATTTCTTACTGGGCTAGTTGAGCTAACCCTTTTACTTCCATTGTTTTCTTCAGGAAATGAGAACGTAGACGGAACTAGTCGGGGAACAAAGTGATGGTCTGAGATGGTGTTATAGTAGTCCTCACTATTCTATAAAAAAAGTGTGCCAATAAATGTAATGAGGACTCCATTTGAGTTTGGATATTGTCTGGATGACATTATTAGTGTAAAAACTCTCAACTCATGTTGAATAATTAAGTTTGTATTTGTATTCAGTACCATGTATTTCGCGACCCAAGATGGGTGATGTATACCTATTTTGGGGGCGTCACAACTATAACTTACATACTTGTCCAAATCTGTAATCATTAAAAGTAACAAAGTAGATCATAGTCAAATTGTCCCTAGACCACAACCGGCTGAAACCCATAAACTCAAGAACACCTATAGTGACACTTCATGTCACTATAGGGCTTTAGAGACAGACAGTAATTATTTTTTTAAAAAATTAATTAATAAAAATTAGAAATAATTAATAAATAAATATAAAAATTATTTTAAATATTATATTAAGTTGTTATAATTAACTTTTGATATTTTTACATAAATTCAATAAATATTTTATTTTATTTGGATATTATTAATAATTAAGTTAATAATAAAGTAATTAGAATAATTACTTATAAATAATAAAAATTATTAAAAAATATTATTAATGATTTAAAAATCATAATAAATGGTTATAAATTATTTAAAAATAGTAAACAAGGGTTTTATAAAATTCTAAGTAAATATTAATTATTTAAAAATAGAAATAAATGATTTAAAATCATTTAAAGAATAAATAAATACTTAAAAATTATTATAAGATTTAGAAATTATTATAAAGGATAATTAAATTATCTAAAAATATAATAAAGCTTATAAATAGAATTTACTTGATGTATCATCTTATTTAATATTCGGTAAATTCTTTAAACACCGAAACCATATTAAACTTAACCCGAACATATGTAAATTTTGTATTTGAGTATTGTTATCAATACTAATGTGTTAGATTTATATGAATGAACATCGTAGGTGTTTATTAACGAAACGAGTAGCATTACTTGACTGATTTTCACTCATGCAAGTTTACTTAACCCAAACTATTACTTACGCAAGTTTATTAAACCTAAATTATTACTTACGCAAGTTTACTAAACCCAAAATATTACTTACACAAGTTTACTAAACCCAAACTATTACTTACGCAAATTTCTCAAATCCTATTTATTTATTGAACAAGATTTCTATCTTGAATTGCTGTTGATAGGATATACCAAACCTAAACTTGAATTATCAATTGTTGTAAAGTCAGCATAACTCAAAAATGAATTATTTAGTTATATGATATTGTTTATTGAGCATAAACTATTGTGTCAAACCAAATTGCTTTGGTAAGACATCTTATTCTGAAGTTGGTATCCCGTAAGGGATTGAGGTTTGGTTAATAAAATATTGACATTAATTTGGGTACATTTTAGCACTATTAGGATGAGATACATACTTCTAGGATGTTGAATAGGTTGATCCCCTATCTTATATCTAAATAAAATTTCTAAGTTTGTGTGACTGATAAAAATAAATAGTCCAAAAATGGTTGAAAAAGAAATTTCAGAAATGGTAGAAACTATAAGTTGAATTTTGAATTGTTATGTTTCTTCAAATCATATATTGTTATAAATATAAAACCTGTTGAGCATGTCATAGCTCACCCTTGCAAATTATTCCCTTTGCAGTATTAGATGGTAACCCAATAACATCTGGAGTAGATAAAGGGAAGCGTCCCTACTTAGCTTAGCTTATATTTCTGTCTAGGTGAATACCTTGTAATAAGAAATTCTTTATGAGAATCATGTAATCGAACCTTAATATTTATGATATATAACATCTTTTATTTCTGCAATCGTGTTTTCTTACGTATATAGATGTAATTTGGAATCTTCAATCTAGTTTGAGATCCTTGGGAACTATTTATCTGAGTGAGGGTATAGATAACATGGACTGTTCATGTTGTTGTTGATACTCTGGATTTCGGATAGATATGTACTATCGATACGATAGTGTAATTCGAATGACATAGACTATACATCTGAGAGAGGGTATTGGTAATATGGATTGTTCATGTTATTACTAATACTCTGAATTTTGGATAGATAGATACTATTCACAGATATAGTTCATATATCCAAGTGAGGGTATCCAAACACAGTAATAGTTCTCTTGAGAATTATAATCGTTTATGTGATACTCTGAATCTTGGTTCTATGGGAATTATATCTGATTATAAATTGTATAGTCACTCAATTAGATATAAGAATATAATCAGATACCATGGGTGTATACATTTAAATGCGTTATATGTATTGACTCGTAGTAATCACCATAACGGATACCGTGGGAGTATAGATATGGGGGCGTTACATTCTATATATTACATAATAATATTTCCATTCCCAAGTTCTGTATAACTGTTACATTTGTTCTTCGTCATTGTATCAAATTAATACAAAAGTAATACTATTCTATAACAAGGAAAACTACTTGTCCGCCTTAGCCTTCCCTTTGTCCTTACTGGATCCTTCGATCCATTCATTTTTAGCTACAATAATATGGTTCAAGCAAGGGTGAACATAACTAGCTCAACAAGTATAACAATTATCGTTGGGCAACATGCATAAATCATATGAATATATCTTTGATAACTGAATCAATAGTTATGAAGTACTATAAATAAACTAAAATAACACTTCTTTTTTCTTTAAAATGTTTAACGATGAATGTCATCAGTTAAACCTTGAGTTTGGTCAAAGACGTTGAGCATTTCATCCTTTCTTTCTTGAAAAAAAGACAACTCGACATAAAGTCCGTAAGTCCGACATTTCTTACGAGCACGTCTAAGTGATCAGCATATAGTACTCTATGTTGTACAACACTACTACATTAAACGTATCTACGTTTAAGGAAAAGTCATGTGCCAGTCGCTTTACAACAAAACATTTGTTTATTCATACTCAGTCTTTCTTTGAATCCATACCAAAATAGTTGGCATAAGATAGCAATATTTATAATATTTCAATAGATTATAACGAAATCCACAAAATACTATAAGTCTGGTCTAGCCAAAGGAAATGGCTTCGACTTATTTGTTACATCAATTCATGGGTATGATACATTAATCATAAACCTTGTCCAAATAAGTGTAGACAAGTGTTTAGAACACTTACCTTTTGCGTCTTCTACTGTTAATTCACTTCCCTTTTGAGTCGTTATAGATTCTACATGTAAAGACCCAGAATTTTCGAACAATTATATCTGTATTTTTACGAATTAATTTTTTTTATTTAATAATTATTTTATTTTAAGAATATTTGTATCATGAATAATATTTTGAAACATATGTGATATAGATTTAACAAGATAGTCAATTTAAATTTTTAAGTTGACTGAGAATGAAAGTTAAGTCAGATATGGATTCAAAACCCTAATTTTGGATTTTGAAGAAGGAGTGAAAATATTAATATAATAATAATTATATTTTAGTGCTATAAATATGTACTGTATGTGTATACTGATAATGGTTGGTCAATTATAGTGTAACATGACAAAACCCTGGCATTACTTTGATAAACTTTAATTTGAAACTAAAATAGGAGTTCAAGACTGTTAAATAATTGGGTTAATGTGATTAATGAAAAGTATTATAGAATATAATCTCAATTAGGGAAAACCCTAATTATTAGAAACCCTAATTTATAAATTAAAAACTCTAATTTCTAAATTAGAAACACTAAATGCTAAATTAGGAACCCTAATTACTAATTAAGGAAGTTTAATGATAATTAGGGAACCTTAATCCTAATTAATGTTCAAGTCTAATATAATTAGAAAGCCTAAACCAATTAAGAAGCCCTAGTTTGTAATTTTGAAAACAAAATTGTACATTTTTAGCTATAATTAGAAATCATAGAAAATAAAATTGTAAAACCTTAAGGTTAAACCCTAAGGGTCAAACCCTAAGGGTTAGCCAAGATTACTAGTTTGACATTAAATTTGCAAGCATAAAGACCAAATTTCCCATTTTGTATTTTTTATTAGGTAACTTGTATATCTTGCCAAAATTTGAGTTGCTCAATTACTCCAAGATTGCCCATGTGCTCTAAAAACCAGCAATCAGCCATATACAATAGCCACATACATTGCATTCAAGTGATATATAAGATTAAAGAGAGAGAATGTTCGAAAAGCTAGCCATTTGTTCAATTATCCTCAAACAACTCTCTTACTCTATAGACCCATGAAATTTATAAACATTTCAGTCCCAAATCAAATCCTTACTTCACCCATACTAGATAAGAAACCTTAGAATCAAGCATAACTCAATGTGAGGTATAAACCTAAACCTAAAATCTGATCATCCATGATATGTTAAAAGTTATTGTTTTGTGTTTTAATATGTTGTATGATGTGTTATTAAGTGATCTGGGTTGTTATATTATGGATCTATAACATCTAGATGCATGAATTTGAAATTTTTAAAAATCTAGAAAAACTGGAAAATATGGTCTGACAGTCGAATGTCAGGTCTTGTAGATATGTGTTTGTTAATGGTTTTAGTGTTTTAAAAGTGTGTAGATATAGTATGTCATGAGGACTTTGTTCTGGAACTTGAATCAGGGTCAGATCCGGTATAGATTGCATGTTATAGGTGGTCAAACCTCGTTGACCGGCCATGACTTGGCAATTTCTGGGTAACCCAGAACTTACCTAGAAAGCTCTGACAAGAAGTTCATGGGCTTGGATCTGTCAGTTGTTTGTTAATTTGTTATAGTTGTTGTATCTAAGTTGTAATATGTTATATGAACTACATGCTTATGCTTTTAGATCACCTAAACAACAAACAGGGTGAATGCAGTGGCTGGTCAAAGTAGCTAATATGATCACAAAGTCTGTTTTCTGGGTAACCCAGAAAACTTAAGAACCTTATTTCTGACATGGTTTGATCGGACCATAACTGATGATTGTGATGTAGTTAGACTGAGTTAGTATATTAGATCTGTTCCTCGTCATGTATACTACAAATTGAAACCATTAGATCACTAAAACATTACCTGTCCAATAAGTTGTGGAGGCCCAAAACTAGTCACTCGAACTGTTCTTATTTTCTGGGCAACCCAAAAAATGAAGAACATCTTTGACAGCTTGTTCAATGGCTCATATCTTCTTGGTATATTGTAATTTGGCCCAGAAATTGCTAGATACTTGTAGTATTACATTAATACTACAAGATTTGATCCTTAGCTTGTCCAGAAATATTATGATCTGATAATTATTGTTGGTCAAATTTGGCATCAAGAAACTGGTTATGCATGTTCTTGAGGCTCAAGAACACAATAGGCAACACTTTCTATCGCTAAAGGCTATAACGACAGATTTAATAATTTTAATTAATTTAATTTCCAAAAAATCAAATAAAAATAGAAATTAATTTCTAAAAATTACAAAATTAGTTTTAAAAATTATTTTAAGTTATAAAAATTAACTTTTAAAAATTTGACATATTTTCCATTAATATTATTATTTATTTATGTATTAATGATATTAAATTTACTTAATAAATGTATTAAATAAATTAATTAAAATGATTTTATGATATTAAAATCATTTTAAATGATAATAAGGTATTTAAAAATATTTGAAGTTATAAAACATATCTTTTAATATTTTTAGGAAAATTTCATTAATAATTTAATATTAATGATATTAGAATTATTTAATAATTATATTAAATAAATAGTTTAAAAATGGTTTTATTGATTTAAAAATCATTTAAAAAGGATATAAATGTTTTAAAAATATTTGAAGTTGTAATAAATGACTTTTAATATTTTGGTGAATAATATATTAATGATACTTATTTAGAAATGATTTTAATGTTTTAAATTCATTTAAGGGTAATATCAATACTTTTAAAATATTTTAAGTTATTATAAATAGCTTTAATATTTTGGCAATGGTTTCGTTAATATTTAATATTATTTAAATAATAATGATAATAGAATTATTTAGTATTTAAATCATTTAAAAATGATTTTAGTGTTTGAAAAATCATGATAAATTATAATAATTATTTAAAAATTATTATAAGTCATTTAAAAATAATATGACTGATATTTAAATTATCTAAAGGAATAAGAAAGCTGCAAAATAGATTTTTATTAAAAATAAACTCGATAATTACCCGATAAAGCCGTCGATACACCAAATTGACTTTGAAATTGATTCGGACCTAGATAGTTTAACTTGATAGGTGATTGTTTATGATCCAATGACTAATATAAATATATGATAATGTGATTAAGTTATGAGTTAACTGCAAATAGCAGTACTATGTGATATGATATAATATACTAATCAAAAGAATAATTTTATGAATGATATGTCATTGTATTAAAGATAGAACTAAGTCGTGTAATTGTAAGCAGTAGATCAGGCAAGTATCTAAACCTTACGCACTACTTTTATTTTGTGCGAATAAGTATTAGTTTATGCAAGTTCTATAATTTGTTATTGTTCAAGTATCTTAACCTTTGTATTTACTTATGCAATGATCATGTGTAAGTACGTTATTGAATTATATTCCTGTTGTATAAACTTCTTAACTCTATTGTTATTAATCAAGATATATCATGTTTATAGATAGTTAAGTTTGGTTATGCAAGTGTCCTCACTTGAATAATGGTTGTATTTAATCACATTTGATACATACCTATTAGTTTCTGGTATGTATACAATAATTAAAAGCCGTCTAAGCTATTTGATTCGGCGAGACGTAGATTTAAAAATATCGTTGAACATGATAGAACTTTATGTATCCAATCGAATTATTTTTGTTCGAATTCTAGACTAAGTATGAACATCCCGAACATAGGAAACTTTTGTGCGCCTAAGGCGGATATGTTGGAAGAAAATATCGTTCGAGCACATAGTATTGATCAATACAGGGCATAACGGGTTGATCACCCTTTGTGCCTGTAAGTTATGATGATTTACGGATAAAGTTCTATAAAATCTTTTCAAAAATTGAACACAAAGTTCATAGTCTGTCGACTGCTCACCAATTATAGTAAGTACATAATTTTAAAATTTGAAATAGAATTGATATGTTGTTCCGTATTGTTTCAGCTTACTTCATAACTGTTGATTCATTGTAGAAGTGTCGTTCAAAGAAAATATTTACTTTTTCAGCTAAAGTTTATTATCTATTATTACTTGTTGGGCAAACAAATGCTCATTCTTGCTTTAAATTTAAATATTTTCAGCTATGCGTGATCAACTGGAAGGTTATGCCAAGAACAAAGGGAAATGAAAGCTGGCAGAATAAGTGTTTCGTATCTTATGTAATAGTTAGTATGACGCCTCTAAAATAGGTATACATCACCCATTCTGAGTCGCCAAATACATGGTTACAGAATACAAATACAAACTTAAATATACAACATGAGCTGTGAGTTTTAATACAGATACTGTCTTCTAGACAGTATTCAAACTCAAAATAAGTCCTTAATACATTTATGATCACACTATTTCACAGAATAGTGAGGACTACTAATGCAAACATCTGGATCGTCACTCCGTTCCCCAACTAGTCTCAGCTATATTCTCATTTCCTGAAAAGAACAATGAAAGCAAAGGGTGAGCTCAACTAGCCCAGTAAGAAATATTATGACTAAGATTATAACAATCCAGAATTTTAATTATATTTTTTAAATATTTATTGAATTATATAAATATTTAATGGATGTGTTTATTGTTGAATTAATATTTGATTTAATTTAATTTGGTTAATTATTTGTTTAATAAATAATTAATGGACTAATGAAATTAATTATTATGAGAAAATATTCTAATTTAATTTAATAATTAAGTTAGAGTGTATAATGATTAAATGATTTATTCAATAAATTGTTATTAGAATTAATTAAATTAAGTATGAAAACTTAATTAAATAAAATGTGACAAATAACTATATTATAAATGAGTTATTAAAATAAATTAAAGGAGTATAATTTAGTTTTGCCAAATAAGGCTTAAATATATTAAGTCTTTAATTTTTAAAGGGTTTTGCCAAATAGAGACTTATGGCTTTTAGATTTTTGAATTTTGAATTATTAATAATATAAATAAAATAAATTAAAATAATAAATAAAATTTATTTATAATCTATACGTTATATTTGGTAACTGATATTACCTATTAGGTTTATTATGACTATATACGTTTCTTTTTACGCTTTGTTATCAGTTTAGTTTTGTTGTGTCAAATGTATTTGGCCTGTACTAATAACTAAGAAAAAAAAAGAAATTGAGAGACCAGAGAGAATTGAGAGAAAGACAAGTCTGTGATTCCAAAGCAAGTTCTGAGTTTTAGCAAGTAGTGGTCAAACAAGTGAAGGTATGTTATATAACCCTCAATATATATGTTACGGCATAATTTTCTTGAGTATAAAGTCTATATACAATTTTCTGAAATCTATATTATTATAAATTGGTTATGAGATTATGCGTATAGTATGATGGTGATAGTATAACTAGCATACATATATTTATATATATGTGATTGTATGCTAAATTACATATGCAAGAAAGAAATTGGTTTTTACAATGAATATATATATATATATATATATATATATGTGTGTGTGTGTGTGTGTGTGTGTGTGTTTTAACGACGTGAGTTTCAATTTCTATGTTCTAATTCTATTTTTTGAATTCTTGCTATACAACTGAATTATTGCAATTGTAAGTAGTTGTAATGCTAGAGTTTATGTTTAGACAAAGAATTGTATGTTAATTTCGTTTAAAAGAATAAGAAACTGTTTTTCAGTGTATGTTCTTATACATGGCTTATGACAATAATAAATTTAATGGTTAAAGTGTATACGAATTGTAAAAAAAATGAACTGTGATTATGTTAGGTTGGTATGAAATAAAGATAACGAAGTTCAAAGGAGTTAAGTTGGTGTAAAATTGTGGTTACCGTTCACTATGTCAAGAAATATAAAAAATGGAGTTTTGTTGGTTTAAAAATTGGCTTGCAAGGATTTAAGTTTTTTGATATTGTTGTTTAATTGTGTTAAATTAGTATATGTATGATGGGTAACGTGTATGTGTAATTTGCATAAGTTATACATGTTAATTGGTGTTAGAAATTAAGATACAGTAGCTTTGTTCTATTCTTCATTTTGTCTTTTGTAAGCTCGGAGCCTCAGAACCAAAATCCAAGCCCCAACTCTAAATTTTGCGCCACATCGCCATCACCTCGCCACAACATGGCCCACAGTGAAAACTATGGCGTCGCATCGCCGGTTAGCAGTAGGTCCAGGAATGACTTTTGTTTTGCACAAAAGTCTGTAATTGTTGATGTAATGCAATATGATGATTGTTAAACATGTAATTTTGTTATTATGGTATTATAGGGTTAAGAACGAGCATGTTATTAACACCTAACAAGTTTTATTATTATTTTATTGATGTAATTTGACTATATGGTTAACAATCAAACCATACATGAAATAAATACTTATAGAATATTTGTAATGACTAATTGTATCCTAATGATATATAATTAGGATATTGTGAATCAAACTATTATGATTTAGCCTACAAGCAAGGCAAGTTCCCTAACTCAAACTCGAGTTGTTATTTTTTAAGCACGTTAGTGGATAATTATTGTTGATGATTCCACATCTAATATTATTATTGTATATTCGCATTATGGCAAGTGTTCTAACTCTACATTTTTGTTGAGCAAGTTTCTTACTCTACCTTGTTATTATTGAGCAAGTTTACTTACCCTATCTCAATTACAATTACGCAAGTTTAATAAACCTTATTCTGATATTGAGCAGGTTATTTTTGTCTTTAACTTGTTATTTAGCATGTAAGTTTATATATTCTGATATACTAATGTTGATCAAGTTTTATCATTCACTTTATTATTTGTTATGCATGCTTAGTACTCAATTCTAAATAATATTGGCCTAATATTGTTCAAGCAAGGTATGTTATAATTATTCAATGTTTATGCTCTTAGATTATTCCTAAAGCATGACCTTAGTATTCAATGTTGATTCCGTTATGATTTATTCCATAACATAAAGTTAGTACCTTTTTATTCAACTACTCTGTAGTTGATGTTCGTTGAATTCCAAATTACCTTGAAACTTATCCAAACCAAACTTACTTTAATGCGGACTAGTATTCTAAATGTTGAGATGAACAACCCTATTATTAGGGGATAATTTATGCATAGCGTTGAAATATTTGTGCACGATACAGTGTATGAAGGGCTGATCCCCCTAAGTACGAGGAGTCCTTATAATCTTACGACTATTAAAGTTTAAGTTGAAAGATTACTTACAACTATGGACATAGTTCGTGGTCTTTTGACCCTCAGTTATATATTTCAAGTTTTGTTCCTGATTATTATTGATGAAGTACTTTATTCATTTCTATTGAGCCTATTCATTTGGCAGTTGATATGATTTTTATTCATTATTATTCAAGTGAGCTTTGTTTGCTCACTCTTACATATATACACTCATTGCAGCTAAATTTGAGAAGGTCGATGAACCTACAACTAGAAAAGGAAAGGGAAAAATATACAAGTGATGAAGACTTGTAATTTAATGACCTTTATGTTAATAGACTTTATATTTAATGATGTGATGTAATTTTCGCACTTGATTGATGTTAAGGTTAGACAACCTGAGATATTTTGGATTTAATGATGTAACCTTTTTATAGGGAGGATTTATGGTTTAAATGTTATTTTATTTGTGTAGATAGTATGAATGTATGGAAAGTGAACACCAAGTCTTAGGGGAATGAAGTACCCATATTTGGGGGTGTCACAAGTTGGTATCAAAGCTTTAGGTTATGAACCTTAGGTGAGGAAAAGCCTTAGGAAGTAACCTTTGAAAAGATAGTGGTGATAAACTCTTATCGAGTTTTAAGAGAGAAATAATAAAACACTTATGTGCTTATGTGGTTCCAACTTATGTGCTCGTGAGTGTTGAGTAGTAATGATTAGTAATTAAAACTTCAAAAATTTTTTTGTCGGGATGGCTAATGTAAGAGAATCTAATCAGGCTAGGGAGGAAGGATCCCAGATACCTAGAGAAGAGGAGCCTCGAGATATTCAGGTGGTTTCGGAACAACTGCTGCCACGGGAAACATCTCCGTTGGTAACAGTAGTTGAGCAGGAGGGTTTACCTGATGAGGATGATGAGATAGAGACGGACGAGGAGGACCCCGTTGAGCTGCCACAGTCAGATGAGGATGAGAATGACGACGAAGAAGAGCTTCCACTTAACTCGATCGCCACCCGTATGTACAATGAAGTATACGACCACAATGTGGAACTTCAGGACAGCGTCAAGGAGTTGCAAGAGATAGTAGCTGAACAAGAGTTCACAATGGCTCAGAAGGACAACGAGATCCAGGATCGAGATGAACGTTTGAGTAATGTCGAAGAGAAGCTGGTCCACACCGAAGGAGAAAACGAGCAACTAACAGAGGAAATTGCATAATAGAAGAACAAGTTGAAGGAAGAATCTACTAAGAGGGTAAGAGCCAATAACGCGTACGAAGAAGCTTATCAATAAGCCGAGATAGCAGAGAGCAAGGAACAAGCAAAGAGGATCAAGATGGAAGAGATGAATAACGTATTCAACACCGTTATTAATCGAGCTCAAGATCGGGTCATGGGTTATCCGATTGAGTTCGAGACACTGCCATCGTACATATTAGATCGCCGAAAAATGTTCCGAATTATGGAGGAAGAGCGTTGTAAGGCCACGCAATATCTTAGTAAGACATCGTAGGGAATGTGCTCGATATGTGTTTAGTGATATGATAAATAAATGTAAGTCCCAAGTGTTATGTAACCTATGGGATATGATGATGATGTTATCCTGGAACTTTAGTGATTCAGGAAACTAATGTAAATAACAAAGATGCTATTGTTCTTATGTTTCCTAAGAGATTATGAATGAATAATAGTTATTATTTTATTCAAAGTGTTATGTGTTATGTGATAATCTTTTCTACTGTGCAAATTAAGTACTAAATACTTAAAAGGTTGAATAGAATCTAATGTGTGTATTTTAACAAAAAATGCCTCCAAGAAGTCAACCCCGACAAAGGACCCCTAAGAATAATAACAATGTTGAGGCTAATCCACTTCAACAATTCATGACGTTACTGGCAGGTGCATTACAGAATCAACCGCAGAATCAAGCTATGACATTTAAGGACTTCAAGGCGGTTGGACCACCAAAATTTTGTGGGTCCATGAATCCAGTTGAGGCACAGACCTGGATCATGGAGATAGAGAAAGTATTTAAGGTAGCTAGAGTAGGTGAGAATCAGAAGACTGTTTTTGCAACATTTATGTTAAAAGCAGAGACTAGTTATTAGTGGCAAACCAATAAAACTCGAGGAGGACAAGGGGTGATGACATGGGATAGGTTTAAGGAGATATTCTTCGAGACCTATTTCCCAAAGAGTTCGAAGAATCAGCTGGAGGTGCAGTTTCTGGAACTGAAGCAGGGAACAATGACGGTATCAGAGTATGCCACAAAATTTAACGAATTTAAATTGGCGAGGTTTGCGCCGTATCAAGTCAACACGGATGAGCGCAAGGCTAAGAGATTTGAACAGGGACTGAAATCCTGGTTGTATAGTAAGGTCTCCCTGTTCCAGCTGAAGACATTCGCATTGGTGCTTGAGAAGGCAATTCTCACTGAGAGTGGAGGCGAGGCTGTAACAAAGCACAACCAAGAGCAGAGAAAAAAGAAGAATGAGGGCGAAGTTAAGAATGGTGGTAGTAACGGTAGAAATGGTAGCAATAATCTAAAGAGGAAATGGAATGGAAATGTGGGTTCAGGAAGCCAGAAGGGTAATCAGCAGAAGAAGAAGTTCGAAGCATGTGCTACATGCAGGAAGTTTCACCTAGGTGTATGCTTAAGGGGGAAGCGTGTATGTTTTAACTGTGGCCAGGAGGGTCACATTGCCCTAAATTGCAGTCAACCGAAGAAGAATGTTTGGTACACGTGCGGGTCAAAGGATCATTTTGCTCGTGAGTGCCCAAAGAAGAAAGCTGAAGAGACGACGGGAAACAAAGGAGGAAGCAGTGGAGGCACATTGACCATTGCGGGACCAACGTCATCCAACAGACCCATAACCAGAACATTCAATATGACGGTGCAAGATGCAGTGCAATCAAAAGATGTGGTGTCAGGTATTATCCCAATCAATGATATTGATGCTTATGTATTATTTGATTCGGGTGCTACTTACTCATTTATATCTGATGAATTTGCTAAGAGGTTAGGATTACCTAGTGAAGAATTGAATTTTCCTTTAAACAAAGAAATTGCGAATAGGGAAGTGATTCCTGTTAGGTTCATATACAAGAATTGTAGTGTGAACATTAAGGGAAATTTTATAATGGTAGATTTAATTTCGATAAAACATGGAGAGTTTGATGTTATTTTGGGAATGGATTGGTTGTTCAATTATGGAGCGATAATTGATTGCCAAAAGAAATGTGTAACCCTTATGACTCCGTTAAAGTTAATTTTCTTTGGTAGCAGATCGCCTAGACATGTGAGATGTTTGACGATTATGCAGGCCAAGAAGTTGTTGAGTCAAGGTTGTGTGGGTTATTTAACTTACATAGTTGATACTCAGAGGAAGGGGGTAAAACTGGAAGAGATACCAATTGTTAGGGAATTCGTGGATGTGTTTCCAGAAGATTTTCTAGGACTTCCAACAGAATCCTTATAAGGTGGAAGAATGTAACGACCGAGAAATTCGGATTTTATTGTAAAATAATTTTATTGAATTAAATAATAAATAAAATTATATTCTATGTGTTATCAAGATGGTTGTCATTGTATAACCTAATGATGTGGGAATGTCGTAGTATTTTAACTACGTGAAGGAATTAAAGTGTTTGAATTTTGAAGATAAAAATGAAAGTTTTCCAAGAAATTTTTAGAAAAACACTATTCATCGGTATTTGCTCGGGAATTATTTTTGAATTTTCGAGAAATACGTAATGATAGAATGTCAAGGTATGATGTATTATGTAATAATAATCTAAGTATGGAAAACGAAATATTTCGCTTGCGGACTTAAATTTAGAATGTTAAGGAAATCGAATTATTAATGAGTTAAGTAATAATCGTATGATACATGCGTATTGTACGAGGTAATGAATACGAGTATAATATGAAGTATTATATGAGTTCATATGAATGACGGTATATCATATATAATGAAGTTGTATATGAGTTAGAATACGAGAATGATAAAGTAAACAATACGTGATATTTATTGAGCAATGATATTGGACTTGTAGGACTTGTTAGGAATTTGTACAAGCCCAAGTGAATTAATGGTAAGGCCCAAATGTTAATTAATGAAGAAGTTAGTATTTATTAATGCAAGCCCAAAATTTAAGTTAATCTAAGCCTAAGCTAGGATCCAATGAGTTGTAGTGACCCATGGGGCAAACCATGTTAATATGGTTAATCTTGGTAATCAAGTATAATGTGTGATGACCAAGTATTAGGTGTAATGGACAAGCAAGAGATAAGTGTTGTGATAATCAAGTAATGAATAATAAGGAGGTGGCTTAAGGAGGTGGGATGGTATATTGACTAAACTACCCTAACCTTGTGAATTCTATAAATAGAAGGAGCTTGCTAGCCATTTGTTACTTATTCAGCTAATCTAATAACTTACAAAGTGCTTAAGTGTTAGAGAGAATAAGAAAGAATAAGCTACTCCCATTTGTGAGAAGAAGAAGAAGAAGACTATTTCACAAGAACTTCAAGGGTAATACTTCTTGTCCATTAATCTTCTATCTCTACCATGATAGGTTGATAAGAGAAGTAGGGATTAATGAGCATGGATGTTAAGAAGCAAGAAGAATGATTAGTTAATGGACTTAAGCCGTATAAGTTGGAAATAAGTCATTTAAGCTTGCATAAGTTATAAACTTATGAAGAAGTTATATGAACTTGTTATGAGTTTACCTTAAAAAGTTGTATGAAAGTAAAGAACTTGTATGAATATGTATCATGTTTACATGAATGAAACTATATGTTGAGAACATATAAGGATGATGATTAAAAGACTTTAATTATCATAAGTTATTAATAATGAAGCTATAAGTAGTTTATACTTTAATAAGTTATAAGCTCATAGAAGAATAAGTCAAAATCCAACATGAAAATAAGTTGTTGTAATAAGTATGTTGAGATGTTAATATGATGAATTGAATTCATTTGAAGTAATGAACGTATCATAAGTAATGAAGATTTGCCAGAAATTGCACGATTGGACGATAATCGTCGAATTCGTGAAATTCTCGGAATAGAAGTCAAATATTGTGTTTGAATTTCCAAACTTTGGTTTTCGATGGAGACAAGTAATGTTTGGCATTTTAGAGTTGCGAACTCAAAAATGACCGAATTCCGACTTAGAACGAAGAAACGAGCATTGAACGTTCAAGAACGTTTATCGTTTTCGTTAAAAATGAACCAATAGATGAATTTTTTAGTAAACAAAGTCAAATAGATAAAATTCTTGTAAGAACACGTAGAGTATGTAATTTGTAAACCGTAGGCTTTTGAACGAACCAATTCGGACTTATAACGAATAAGTTATGAGCTCGGGAAGTTCGTAAAATTTAAAGTCTGTAAAATTTTTCTGGTGCACAGAGTTGGCACCGCGGCGCCAACCCAAGGTATATTGGTGGCACTGCAACACCATATACAGTGCACATACACACTGCAGAGTCACGCCGTGGCGCGGACAAGAGAGTAAAGTATGGCACCGCAGCGCCAAGGCTAGGTTCTAGCTCTCTATCGCTAACTCACATTAACGCGAGATGTAAATCTATGATCGCACCATGATGCCGACCCACGATCAAAGATAGTAAAGAATAATTATAAGCACAAAGCAAGGAATGGGATTAATTCAAAGTGAACCTACCTTAAGGAACTTGAAGTAATATTGTTAAACCTTAAGGATAGTGTGTGAATGGTTGAGATAACCTATTCAAATATGAATGCAAGTATAATGACAAGCTGGAATTGATAGTAATCAAATCTAATACATGATTAGATTGAGAAGAAGGGTAAGATATAGTCATATACATACTTGATTATATATGACCTAATGTATGGTGTTATGTAATCATGTATTGTAGAGACTTGAAAGACTTGAACATAAAGTAATTATACCATAGCAGACGCTAAAGGCAAGTATTCTAACCCTTGTCTCAGTTCAATCTGAATAAGCTTTGTAATTCATGTATCCTTACTCATGAACTGATATATGATAAAGTTAAAGCCAATTCTTTCGACTAGACTTAATGCATTTGGTGGATTATTGATAATCTATCCAACTGTTATTAAATGTTGTTATCTTTTGTCAACTACTCGATATGGTTTTCAAAAGAAGACTGAGTATGATAAACAAATGTTTTGTCATCATACGACAGGCACGTGAGGTTGCCACAAATTAAACGTACATACGTTTAATGAATGTAGTGTTGATCAACATAGAGTACTATAGGCTGATCACCTAGAAGTGCTCGTAAGTAATACCGGACTTACGGACTTAGTGTCGGGTTATCCTTTTCAAAGAAAGAATGAAATACTCTAGGTCTTGGACTGGAGTTTGTGTTTTACTGGATATTATTCATTGTGAAACAGTTTGAAAGAAAGATGAAGTGCTATTTTGAATTATCAATAGTACTTCATAACTATTGTTCAGTTATTGAAGATATACGATTCTTATGTGTTAAGCATGTTGTTATTGAAATTGTCATACTTGCTGAGCTAGTTATGCTCACTCTTGCTTGAACCATATGAATGCAGCTAAGACTAAACGTCTCGAAGGATTGAATAAGGATAAAGGAAAGGCTAACGTAGATCATTAAGTGATCAATGTAATAGTGAAGGTTTATTGTTGTAATGTATTTGATATTATGACAAAGAACCTTTGTAATGGGTATAGAACCTGGGAAATGTAAATATTACTTTGAATATATAGAAGACATGTTCGTTCTTTTGATTCTTTTCAATTGAATGAATCTATGAATTGTAGTACCATATAGCACCATATGTCGGGTTGGAAGATACCCGGATTTGGGGGCGTTACAGGTTGGTATCAAAGCATAGGTTATAAAACTTAAGGGGAAAATTAGAACCTTAAGTCATAACCTTAAGAAAAGAAAAAGAAGTAAAAGATGGAAAGTAACCCTATAAAAATGCATTATAATTATGTTATGTGTTTTTATTATTCTACTGACGTGTACAAATCAAACTATATTCTTTTGTTGTAGATGTCAAGAGAAAATGAAATGTATAGAGATATACATGTAGTAAGCAAGGATTCGGTAAATCGAGTATAGATACTACCAAATCCCATACCAGTAAACCCCGAAGTGGTGGCAATCGAGTCTGGAGACTCGGACAACTTAAACTACATGTCTGTGTTTGATGGCATGTTAGAGGAAGAGGTGGATATGATGTCTTTTGACCAAGTAGTACCTACAGAAGAGTTGACTACGGGGGAGTCAATGAAGGCATTATTCATGTCAGTATTATATAGAAATGTCCAGTATTGTAAGATAGTAAAGGAGTTAAAAGAGGAAATTCAAGCTGTCCGAGAGGACAAGACTAGTATGGAGGGTATGTGGGAAGAGGAGCATGATGATCGAATTTTGGCCAAGGACAAGGTCCACGAGCTGAAAAATGAAGTATTTGAGCTCAAGAAGGAGCTAAAGACTAAGAAACAAAAGATAAAAGAATGTCCTATATACATAGGAGTTCTAATGCGGATTTCCAGCAGCAAGTAGCTGGGTACCCGATAGAAGAAGGGCAGACCCGACATACTATCAGTCGAGATGTTATTGTCGATCTGGCCAAGAAAGATTTTAAGAATGCTATACGGCAGATGTAATCTAGCAATATCTAGAATAGTTTAGATATGTAAATATTATGTATCTAGTAGTGACGTAAAACCCTCTTTTGTATATCAAAGGGTAGTCTTTTGTAAATCCCAATTTTTGTAAAGAAACTGCGGGATAGTAATGTAATCAGCTTAGGCTGTGCAATGTAAGCAATGTAGTATTATACTATAAGTAATGAATCAATATATGTCTTTTATGAATATATTGAGTAATGAGTACGAGTTATTGTTTCCCCGCGAATAATAACTAACCAACCAGAAGAAAGTAATAATGAAGTGTTTTTTTCTTAACAGCAAAATGCCGCCAAGAAGGAGACAAAGAAATCAAGATTCTAATGTTAATCAACCGGAGGGAGGTCCGGTTAATCCAATGCAAGAGTTCGTTAATCTTTTAACGGCCGCGTTTAATAGAACTAGGGCTAATGTACCCATAAATCCTGGGGTAGTGCGAGCTACTACTTTTAAGGATTTTAAAAGTGTCAGTCCGCCGGAGTTCAAAGGAACTACGGACCCTATAGAAGCCCAAACATGGGTGAAAGAGATTGAGAAAGCATTTGTTAGGTTTGTAATATTCATGGGCGCAATCAAATTGCAAAAATAAGCGGAAGCGTGTAAAAATCAGAGTTTAAAAAAAACTACAAACCATATACCCGGATCACCCTTTATGCATAATTATTAATTAAACGAAAAGATAAAGAATAAAATCATACCCTTGAAGATCGAGCTTCCTCAGGTACAAGTTCACCTCCAAATCCTTTCGCGTTCAATCTTGAATCCACCGGGTTTGGTTCCTTCCTTTGACCAACGTTAGCCACCTAAATGTTTGGCCTCTAGAGGTGATCCACCAAGGAAGAAGAAAATTCAAGAAAAGGGGTATTGGCTCAAACCCTAGTTTTTCTATCTCTATAGAAAGGGTGTACTCTCCAACAAATTGGAATTATGTCGTTGTTGTAAAAGTCAACAACCCCCACACCCATAATAAGACTCCTCTTATTTATAGATGTGGGCAACCCACCTTAACAATTAAGGAATTGGGTTTTATTTAATTAATTAAATTCTTTTAATTAATTAAGCTCCCTAATCTTATTAGGGATAATTAATTAAACTCCTTTAACTAATTTTTCCTCCTAATCCTATTAGGAATAAATGAGAGTACTTATATTAAATTAATTCCTAAACTCTTTTAGAAATTAAAATAATAATAATTGTAATAATATTAATAAGACTCCTCTTATTAATTTATATTTAATATTTCTAAAATATTAAATAATAAATATTAAGCTATTTAATTTATTCTATCACCATAGATTAAATTAAATATACTTAACTATATTATTACGATTATGCCATTAACTTCTTAAATAATTATTCTTCCTTTTATGGTGTGACCCTTTAGGTTCTCCATATTAAACCTAGGTTGTGAATAAATCAATTAGAACAATTCTAATCTTATTTAAATAAATAAATAAATTAATTAATTAATTTATTTAAATAAATAATATTTATTCTACAATAGGATAAGCCTCCTAGCGATCGCGACTTTCCGGATAATATAGATTTCAACATTAATCATTAAAGAACCTTTGAGTAAATAGTTCAAGACAATTCAATCCTTCCACCATACAATGTCCCAATTAAATATAAGACATGGAATTCTTGTCAAGTCTTATTTTATTTAATTATATGTATTTCGATCCTTAAATGCACAACTCCAAATAATGCAAATTAGAAACTCCTTTCTAATTTCATTACGGCTCGCCAAGGACTACTAGGTTGTCATTTATCGAATCACATAGGACATTTTCTTCTTTTTTTAGAAGTGGTAGATTCTTTATTGATCATACATTATCTCCATATACAACTTATTATACCCAAGCATACCCTTTGATATACCCTAAGGGTCTTAAGGAATAAGTCAAAGTATAACTCATCATACACAAGATACTATATGATGATCTCAAGTCCAAGGATTACTTGTACTACTATCACTACTGAGGAATTCCTATTGATGAACAAATAAAACTCCATTAGGTATTCCTTAGTGAGCCACGTTCGATGAACTTATTCTCTAATAAGCACCTACATACTTGCTTTAGTGTCTCCACACAAATGATCATGAGATCAATCATCCTCATCCAATGAAGCAAGCAACGTATGTACCAATCTATCCAGATTCACTAATCCCCAATTTAGTAATCCAATGATTGGGAACTATTTTAGTTTTAAGCTTTCTAAGAATTTAGATCTCATTAGAATGATCATCATCATTATTCTAAAAGCATTGCTTAAAACTATGGGTTTATCACATATTATAAAACAAAGATCATGTAGATAATTAAAAGCCTTTAATAAATTAATACTTTTATTAATAAATGAATAAGATTGTTATAAAGTATATGCTTTATCATCAAACATGATTGGTTTGTGTGTATACTACTTTCAATCTCCCACTTGCACTAAAGCCAATCGTCATGGTATCCCATACTCTTCTTCTCTAAGTGACGATTATCCTGCTTTGTTGGATAAGCTTTAGTTAATGGATATGTAATGTTGTTCATGAGAGTCCACTATCTCTATAGTGATTTCCCATCTTTCAATGATTCTAATAATCAAATGAAAGTGCCACAACACATGTTTAGATCCAAGATGAGACTTAGGAACTATTCCTAGTTACGTAATGAACTTTTAATCCAAACAATCAACTTGCGACTTCATTTATAGCTATATACTTTGTCTTTATCACTAAACCATCAACTCTTTCTTTGTTTGGAACCTTTCAAATTCACTACATCATCTTTATTCAAGGTAACACTTTACCTTAAAGTGGATTTTTGGTCGTCTTAGTGCATACGAAAAACTTGAGTCCGTAAAGCCCTCTAGTTTTAATTCGGACCCACCATGTTTGCTCACATCCTTAGTCTTGGGTTAAGAACTTTAAGATGTTTTTCAACGTCTTACGGTGATCTTCTCCGAATACGACCGATCAACATCGGTCTCAGATATTTCATTGCATACATGATTGTCACTCATGCGACCTCTCTTTTTTGAGAGTGCTGTGGGGACTATTAAGAGAGATACACTCCATAGTTCATCGACATGAGAGACATCTCTTGGAGTTTGCCATGCTAAACGACTTTAGCATCAAATGAATATACGTTCCTTGGGTTAAGTCAAGCATCCTTTTAAATCTATCTATATAGATTTATATCCCCAATTAAGATACTCTTCCAAATCATTCATGGAGGAATGTTTAGACAACTTTATCTTTTCTGATTGTAGCATTAGTATGTAATTCCTCATCCGTAGTATATCAACATATAATACTAGAAATTTCACGACGCTCCCCATCGACCTTTTTATGACACACTAGAAGTCTTACCTCATCGAATGTAACTCTGGATCATCATCTTCTATGATGTGTACCTCATCATCATCATCCATGATGAATCCATACCTCCTAGGTATCTTTGGTACTATTCCAGATTTACGATTCGATTGTGGTACAATAGGTCTATCTATAGGTTCCTCTTATTTGACTTATAGTGTTTTGTGGATCATGAACTTTTCAAGATCTATAATCCTCCCACTAGCCCTTTCAATGATAAACACTTTTATCTTAGAAGGAAAGCGTGTTTATAACAAACACCTTTGCTAAGTAGGATTATAGAACACATGCCCTAAACTTACTTTAGGATGTCCCACAAATCAGACATGTCAAATTTTGTCCCAAGCTTATCCTTTGAAACCTTTTCACATAAGTTGGACAACCCTTTATCTTAACATACTTAAGATTAGGAATCCTCCCATCCATAACTTTTATGGAGTCTTGGTAGGATTTAGAGATTACTTTTTCGTAGATATGCAGCCATTTCTAGGACATGATCCTAGAAGGATACTGGAATGTCGATAAAATCATTTTGGACCACACCATGTCCAACAAGGTATGATTTTTCCTTTTAGATACATCAATCAATTATTGCGTATCAGGAGGCGTCCATTATGAGAAAACCATTTGAGATGATCTAGAAACTTATTGCACAAGTATTCCTTCCTTGATCCGATCAAAGAATCCTAATACTTTGCCAATTTGTTTCACTTTTGAATTCTTTGAACCTTTCAAATAATTCACACTTGTATTCAAGAAAATACACATTCAACTCTTTGAATGATCATCTCCTTTTCTTATACTAGTTTGTTCAATTTTTAAAATTATTTTCACATAAGTCAAGTATACAAAATTCATTAAGTAATATTCCAGTTCTATACAAAACATTATTATTATAAATAGAACAACAATTGTTCTTAATTATAATACCAAAGATTTCATTGTCCAACAATAAAATGGAAATAATATTTTTAACAAGAAGCGGAATACAATAACAACTTATTGACTTAATAGATTTGCGTGTAGAGCATTGCTAAACTATAAGTTTCTATGGCTAATATGGCAACCTTTGCTACATTTCCCGCACATAGGATTACTTATATTTGTTTAGCTTTCTACTTACTGCTTGGTCCTTCATAAATCTATATTTATGATAACCAAAGTCGGTATCCAATACCCAAGTAGAACCTTGACTTAAAGAAAAAATTATTTTAAATCATGAACAAATTTGTATTTATAACCAAAACTTCTCTAATCTTCTTTGGTTAGCCTCTGCAAGATGCTTCTGCAGTTTTCCAAAGGTGTCGAAGCTTATTGTAGTGGAAGCAAACTCCTTTGCTATCCGTGATCGATTTTGTTCTTATTATCCTTTGTTTTGCCTTTCTATATACCTTCTTTGAATCGTTCTTCTTTTCGGAAGATCCTTTGGCCCCTACCAAGAAGACATGGTCTTTCTTGGTTTGAAAAGCGACTCTCATCATTTTTCAACATGTTAAGCAAATCAACGAAGGCGATATCTAGCTTGTTTATATGAAAATTCACAACAATTGTGAAAGGAGTCCAGGGAGTGAGTGCAAGATCAAATCTTGGCTCAACTCTCCATCCATGACAAAACTCGTTGTCTAATTGATCAATCAAATTGATAATGTTAGGACTTTATCTCATCTTGTAGTGTCATTGGTCATTCTAGATCGGAAGGGCTCCTTAGATATCGATATCTATCGGTCCTACTTTCCTCACCATCAACTACTTGATGTGCGGGAATATAGTAGGAGCATCCATAGTTTCATCTTGTATTTGAAGCTCGTTACTTTCATAGATCTGAGCATGATGCATTGAGCCAATTGTGCATCATCTTGCCACTTTCTAAAAGTAGCAATGTCTTCCTCGAGGCATTATGCGCAACCATTGCGAGGGATAGGCATATTAAGGACATAAGATAGCTTTTTCACCATGAGAACTATTCTCAAATTCCTTAACCAATCCGTTTAATTGATTCGATTAATTTAGCATCTAATATGCTTTAGCGATGATAGTAATTTTAGACATTGTAAAATTTCGTAAATGAATTTGTAATTAACAACATTTTAACATACATTCTTTTATTAATTACCAAAATAAATTAGGTCTTGTTTTAAATTGGTATCTCCCACTATTTTCATCAAACTATATTACCCTCACTTATATAGTTAGGAAAAATCTAATTAAAGATTTGCTAGTGAGAATAAGGATCCCATTTCAAATGTATATAGCCTTGTGGTGACACAACAAACTATATATAAATAAATAGGTAGACAACTTTTGTCAATTACATCAACTATGCAACTCCTTTTATTTTGCCTCTTAGATTATTTTGATCAAGTGGTGGCACATCAAGAATCAAAATTATCCAAGTTAAGTCCGACCTAGCACTCCATATATTCAAAAAGAAAAATATCATCCTTGTGGTGACACAACAAAACAATATTGTTCAATTTTCTTTATAAGCATCAAATGTGATAAATTAACATCTTAAATACTTAATACTTGCCTTGTGGTGACACAACAAACTCATATTAAATATTTAATACTCTATTAATTTTATCATGCTAGAAGGCGACGTTCGATATTCCAAATGTCTTTGAACGCTTAGGACTTAATATTAAAATTGAGGGTTTGTTATTAATTTGTCTCATCTTGTTTAGCGTGCATGCATATATATATAAAATCGCGTCATATTAATGAACATGCGAAGCATGTTTGCATAATATATAATATATATAGTATAAGCATGCACATATAGAATACTATATTCTACCCGGATTGATTATGGACTTTTATTCTAGTTTGGTTCACTAGAGCCACCAAGTGAACCAAAAGGTCAAACCCTAGGGGTGCAAGAAATAATATTTAAATATAACTATTACATTTTAAACCGGGCTCCATTACAAGCGGGTCTTCAAGCGCTTCTTGCTCCTTGATCTCCAAATTTTTTTCAAAATTAATTCTAACTATTCCTATTACAAAACTATTTAAAATAAATAGAAACCTTGATCGTGATCGAGGGAAGTACATAGGAGGAGATAGAATTTACATTAAGAAAAAATTAGAGAAGACGAAGGTACTGTGCAGACCCCATTTAATAAAACCCATACATTCATGCATCCAACTAAAATAAAATCCAATCGCATTGGTGATAGTCCATAATCAATCCCATTTATTATTATACACATCACCATATGCATCGATAAATAACATTCATCTTATGAATAATAAACATTTAATATATATTGATATCATTTAATGGGCAAATTTAGTTAGTATAAAATCTAATTTTTGAATCAAAATAAACTCTTTTATTTTAATCCAAATTTAAATCAAAATAAAACTATTTTATTTTAATTTATCTAATTTTGAATAAAATAAACTATTTTATTTTAATCAAAATCTTTAATCAAAATAAACTCCTTTATTTTAATTAATTATGGAATCCAATTCCAAGTAAAAAAAAATCTTTATTAAAGGAAACACGGATATTCTTTCTATTCACAAATAAACTCCTTTATTTTGAATAATATGAAATCTTATTCCATATTTAAATAAACTCCTTTATTTAAGGAAATTATGATTCTCTTTCTATTCACAAATAAACTCCTTTATTTTGAATAATATGAAATCTTATTTCATATCTAAATAAACTCCTTTATTTAAGGAAAAATAGAATCCAATTTCAACACCAATTAGTTATCATGGAACCCAATTCCAACTCTAATTAGTTAGCATGAAATTCTAATTTTAAAATTAAAATAAACTCTTTTATTTTAATATTTAAAATAAACCTTTTATTTTAAAATTAAAATAAATATTATTTTAATTATAAAATCATGGAATCTAAATTTAAAATTTAAAATCTTTTAAATATTTAAACCTTTTTAATATTAAAATAAACCTTTATTTTAAGATTAAAATAAACCTTTTTATTTTAATTATAAAATTATTAAAATTAAAATAAAACTTTATATTTTAATATTAAAATAAATCTTTTATTTTAAAATTAAAATAAACTTTTATTTTAATTATATAATAATTAAGAATATATATATGTATATATATATTCGTAATATATATATATATATATATATAACCATATATATCAATTTGCCTTTTAAGATTTGTCTTTCATAGAATCAACTTAACTCCTTAAATAAGGAATATCTTGTCATCTTGTAAAGCAACCATCACATGCAGCGAATCAGCAGATTCCAAAAAAAAAAAAATATTTCGGTGTTCCTTTTTTTTTTTTTTTTTAATTAAAATCTACGCCTCAAAAAAAAAGCAATTTTTTTTTTTTTTTTTGTTTGTTTTCTTAAAACTATTAGCAGCTGATGATTACTCCAAGCACGTACAAGTCATTTTTTTTTTTTTTTTTAAATTTTATCTGATAAAATTATGCCCAATTAAATTATTCAAAATACATATCATTATACATATCAAATTAAACAATTAATAATTCGCATAAAGGTTTGGCTTTGATGCCACTGTTGGGTTTGTAATATTCATGGGCGCAATCAAATTGCAAAAATAAGCGGAAGCGTGTAAAAATCAGAGTTTAAAAAAAATTACAAACCATATACCCGGATCACCCTTTATGCATAATTATTAATTAAACGAAAAGATAAAGAATAAAATCATACCCTTGAAGATCGAGCTTCCTCAGGTACAAGTTCACCTCCAAATCCTTTCGCGTTCCATCTTGAATCCACCGGGTTTGGTTCCTTCCTTTGACCAACGTTAGCCACCCAAATGTTTGGCCTCTAGAGGTGATCCACCAAGGAAGAAGAAAATTCAAGAAAAGGGGTATTGGCTCAAACCCTAGTTTTTCTATCTCTATAGAAAGGGTGTACTCTCCAACAAATTGGAATTATGTCGTTGTTAAAAGTCAACAACCCCCACACCCATAATAAGACTCCTCTTATTTATAGATGTGGGCAACCCACCTTAACAATTAAGGAATTAGGTTTTATTTAATTAATTAAATTCTTTTAATTAATTAAGCTCCCTAATCTTATTAGGGATAATTAATTAAACTCCTTTAACTAATTTTTCCTCCTAATCCTATTAGGAATAAATGAGAGTACTTATATTAAATTAATTCCTAAACTCTTTTAGAAATTAAAATAATAATAATTGTAATAATATTAATAAGACTCCTCTTATTAATTTATATTTAATATTTCTAAAATATTAAATAATAAATATTAAGCTATTTAATTTATTCTATCACCATAGATTAAATTAAATATACTTTATTATATTATTACGATTATGCCATTAACTTCTTAAATAATTATTCTTCCTTTTATGGTGTGACCCTTTAGGTTCTCCATATTAAACAGGTTGTGAATAAATCAATTAGAACAATTCTAATCTTATTTAAATAAATAAATTAAATAATTAATTTATTTAAATAAATAATATTTATTCTACAATAGGGATAAGCCTCCCTAGCGATCAACGACTTTTCGGATAATATAGATTTCAACATTAATCATTAAAGAACCTTTGAGTAAATAGTTAAAATACAATTCAATCCTTCCACCATACAATGTCCCAATTAAATATAAGACGTGAAATTACATCAAGTCTTATTTTATTTAATTATATGTATTTCGATCCTTAAATGCACAACTCAAATAATGCAAATTAGAAACTCCTTTCTAATTTCATTACGCCTTGGCCAAGGACTCTTTGGGTTGTCATTTATCGAATCACATAGGACATTTCTCTTCTTTTATTAGAAGTGGTAGATTCTTTATTGATTGATCATACATTATCTCCATGTACAACTTATTATACCCAAGCATACCCTTTGATATACCCTAAGGGTCTTAAGGAATAAGTCAAAGTATAACTCATCATACACAAGATACTATGATGATCTCAAGTCCAAGGATTACTTGTACTACTATATCACTACAGAATTCTATTGACAGGAAAATAAAACTCCATTAGGTATTCCTTAGCGAGCCACGTTCAGTGAACTTATTCTCTAATAAGCACCTACATACTTGCTTTAGTGTCTCCACACAAATGATCATGAGATCAATCATCCTCATCCAATGAGCAAGCAACGTATGTACCAATCTATCCAGATTCACTAATCCCCAATTTAGTAATCCAATGATTGGGAACTATTTTAGTTTTAAGCTTTCTAAGAATTTAGATCTCATTAGAATGATCATCATCATTATTCTAAAAGCATTGCTTAAAACTATGGGTTTATCACATATTATAAAACAGCATCATGTAGATAATTAAAAGCCTTTAATAAATTAATACTTTTTATTAATAAATGAATAAGATTGTTATAAAGTATATGCTTTATCATCAAACATGATTGGCTTGTGTGCATACTACTTTCAGCATTTGTAATAGAAAATGTTGATGAAGGTCAGAAGGTTGCCTTTGTAACCTATTTGATGAAGGGTGAGGCCAATTTCTGGTGGGAGGCAAACAAGGCTAGGGCCGGTATAGAAAATCTAACGTGGGTGAGGTTCAAGGAGATTTTCTTCGAGAACTATTTTCCCATAAGCATGCAGGGAAGAATGGAGATGTGGTTTCTTGATTTAAAGCAAGGGGATATGATGGTTCCCCAGTAAGCTGCCAAGTTTAACGAATTGGCAAGGTTTGCTCCACATCAAGTGGACACAGAGGTAAGAAAGGCTAGACGATTCGAGCAGGGCTTGAAACCCTGGCTCTATAGCCGAATTTTTGTGTTCCAAAGTACTTCTTTTGGGACCATACTAGAAAGGCAATAATTTCCGAGGGTGGGAACGAGGCTCTTAGCCAATACCACAAAGATAAGAAAAATAAAGGTAAAGTCGATGGAGGAATAAAGACCGAGGGAGCCAGCGGTAGTGGCGATGGTCAAAAGAGGAAGGGATTTAAATCTGGGAATATCGGAGTAAAACAAGGTGATCCTAAGAGGAGGATGGAGGATTTTAAAACCTGTGGGAAGACTCATTTAGGAGTTTGTCTCAAGGGAAAAGCAGTATGTTATAACTGTGGAGATGAAGGGCATATTTCGCCTAACTGTCCAAGTCTAAAGAAAAATTATGGATGCTTTATATGTGGATCAACTGACCACATAGCAAAGAACTGCCCGATAAAGGGGATGGATGGGAATAAAGGCACTAATAGCGGTAAGTTAGCTATTGGTGGTCCAGCGCAGCCGGGTAGGCCGATGGCCCACACCTTTAATATGACGGTCCAAGATGTGATGGCATCAAGGGATGTAGTTGCAGGTATTATTTCGATCAATAACATAAATGCTTACGTGCTGTTTGATTTGGGTGCTACTTGTTCGTTTATAGCATGTGATTTTGCTAGACGATTAGAATTATTTCCTGAAAAGTTTCCTATACCTTTGAAAATTAAGTTAGCAAGCGAAGAGATAATTTCTGTTGAAGGTATTCATAGGAGTTGTTGCGTAGATATACGTGGTTTTAAGTTATCAGTAGATTTGATACTGATAAAGTTAGGAGAATTCGACGTAATTCTCGGAATGGATTGGTTAATTAACCATGGTGCAATTATAGATTGCCAAAAGAAATGTGTGAGCATTAGGACGTTGAAACAACCTCCTGTAATATTTTACGGTAATAAATTGTTGGGACGTTCGTGTTGCCTTACGATGACACAAACCAGAAAACTTTTAAGGAAGGGGTGTGTAGGTTATCTGTGTCATGTTGTTGATACCCAGCGAGTGGGAGCGACTATTTAACAAATACCTATAGTAAATGAATTCATGGATGTATTTCCAAGTGAATTACCGGGTTTACCACCGGATAGGGAGATCGAATTTGTAAAAGACATTGTGTCAGGAGCGGCACCAGTCTCAAGGGCACCATATCGTATGGTGCCTTTGGAAGTGAAAGAGCTAATGGTTTAGTTACAGGAACTATTAGACAAAAAGTAAATTCAACCAAGTGTTTCCCCATGGGGGGCACCGGTATTGTTTGTGAAGAAGAAAGATGGATCGTTAAGGCTTTGTATCGACTACTGAGAGTTAAACAAGTTAACGATAAAGAATAAATAGCCATTGCCCAGGATCGATGATCTCTTTGATCAGTTAAAAGGGGCAAAGTATTTTTCTAAAATAGATTTGCGGACGGGGTATCACCAATTGAAGGTTAGGAAAGAAGATGTACCAAAGACGGCATTCAGGACTCGTTATGGTCATTACGAGTTTTTGGTGATGTCATTTGGGTTGATTAATGCACCATATGCATTTATGGATATGATGAACAGAGTATTCAAACAATATTTGGACAAGTTCGTCGTTGTGTTTATCGATGATATTCTAGTCTATTCTAAGATGCCAGAAGATCATGCTGAACACTTACGAATAGTGTTGGAGACACTAAGAATGGAGAAGTTATATGTGATATTCACTAAGTATGAATTTTGGCTAGAAAAGGTGCAATTTTTTGGTCATGTTATTGACCAAGAAGGGATTTCAGTGGATCCAGCGAAGGTAGACGCAGTAATGAACTGGGAACAACCGACAACGTCGATTGAGGTGCGGAGTTTCCTAGGGTTAGCGGGATACTATCGAAGATTTATCCAAGATTTTTTAAAGATAGCTACCCCGTTGACTAACTTGACAAGGAGAACGGTGAAATACATATAGACGGATAAATGCAAAGACAGTTTTCAAGAACTAAAGAAAAGGTTGAGTGAAGCGCCTATTTTGTCATTACCAAATGACACAGGAAATTTTATAGTGTATAGCGATGCTTCACATAGAGGACTTGGTTGTGTGCTCATGCAGCATGACAAGGTTATTTTGTACACATCACGACAGTTGAAGGATTATGAGAAAGTTTATCCTACTCATGATCTGGAACTGGCCGCGGTTGTATTTGCCTTAAAGATATGGAGACATTATCTTTATGGGGAGAAATGTGAGATATACACAGACCATAAGAGTCTAAAATATATCTTCACACAGAAGGAATTGAATATGAGCTAAAGGCAATGGCTGGAGTTGATAAAGGATTACGATTGTGAAATCCTGTATCACCCTGGAAAAGCCAATGTAGTTGCCGATGCCTTAAGCAGGAAGGGTCGAGAAAAGTTATCTATGTTAATGGCTCAAAATGAGTTAATAACAGAGATGGCTAGGATGGAGATAGAATTGAAGATGCCAAGTGAATCAGGAAAAATACTTTTTGCGACGGAGATGCAATCTACCATCGTAGAGAGAGTCAAGGAGGTGCAACTCAAAACTGATGAGTGTGACCAAGTGAAGAAGATGTTAGTGGATGAAAAGGATATTAAGTATAGTCTTTATAATGAGGGATTATTATGATTTGAAGGAAGAATTTGGGTTCCGAATGAGACGGAGTTAAAAGATCAAGTGTTACAAAAAGCTTATAGTTCAAGATACTTGATACATCCTGGTAGTACAAAGATGTATCAAGACCTTCGACAGAGTTTTTGGTGGCCAAACATGAAGAGAGAAATAGCAAAGTATATGAGTAGGTGCTTGACTTGTCAAAAAGTTAAGGCCAAACATCAACGACCCAGTGGCTTGTTACAGTCATTGGAGATTCTAGAATGGAAGTCGGAGTATATCATGATGGACTTCGTTGTGGGACTTCTGACAACGATAAAAGGGTACGATTCAATTTGGGTAATAGTGGACCGGTTGACGAAGTTGGCTCACTTTTTGCCAATTAGGGTTAAGTATAACTTAGACCAGTTAGCTAAATTTTATGTTAAGGAAATTATTTCAAGACATGGAGTACCAGTATCGATTGTGTCAGATCGTGACCCACGATTCACATCAAACTTTTGGAGAAGTTTCCAAGAACAGTTAGGAACACAGCTGAAGTTAAACACAACGTATCATCCACAAACCGATGGGCAGAGTGAGAGAACAATTCAGATGTTAGAAGATATGTTGAGATCTTGCGTCATGGATTTCAAGGGTAGTTGGGATGATCACTTACCACTAGTAGAATTTACGTATAACAACAGTTATCATGCAAGCATAGGCATGCCGCCTTATGAAGGTTTGTACGGAAGAATGTACAGAACACCATTGTATTGGGATGAGGTGGGAGAACGTCGGATGCTAGGACCAAAATTGGTGCAGCAGACAGCGGATGTAGTAAAGTTAATTCGGATGCGTCTTGTTACAGCTCAGGATAGACAGAAGAAGTATGCGGACTCGCATAGATTAAATCGAGAGTTTGAAGTAGGCTCGTATGTATTTCTAAAGGTATCTCCTTGGAAAGGAAAGATATGCTTTGGAAAGAAAGGAAAGTTAAGTCCAAGGTTTATAGGACCTTTTGAAGTATTAAAAAGGGTGGGAGAGATAGCCTATGTGATAGCATTACCTCCAAACCTAGAACGAATACATAACGTGTTTCACGTATCTGTGTTATGTCCATATAAGCCGGACTATAAGCATGTAATCGAGTATGAGCTAATTCATATCAAGAAAGATTTAACGTACAAAGAATCGCCGATTCAAATCATTGATAGAAAGGAACAAGTTCTGCGGAACAAAGTTATACCATCGGTAAAGGTATTATGGAAGAACCACGATGCCGAAGAAGCAACATGGGAATTAGAAGAAAAGATGAAGAAAAATTTTTCTCAGTTATTTGATTAAAGTAAGACAAGATTCTGTGGATAGAATCCTTATAAGGGGGGAAGGATGTAACGACCGAGAAATTCGGATTTTATTGTAAAATAATTTTATTGAATTAAATAATAAATAAAAAATTATATTCTATGTGTTATCAAGATGGTTGTCATTGTATAACCTAATGATGTGGAAATGTCATAGTATTTTAGTTACGTGAAGGAATTAAAGTGTTTGAATTTCCAAGATAAAAATGAAAGTTTTTCGAGAAATTTTCTGAAAAACACTATTCATCGATATTTTCTCGGAAATTATTTTTGAATTTTCGAGAAATACATAATGATAGAATGTCAAAGTAAGATGGATTATGTAATAATAATCTAAGTATGGAAAACGCAATATTTCGCTTGCGAACTTAAATTTAGAATGTTAAGGAAAGCGAATTATTAATGAGTTAAGTAATATTCGTATGATACATGAGTATTGTACGAGGTAATGAATACGAGTATAATATGAAGTATTATATGAGTTCGTATGAATGACGGTATATCGTATATAACGAAGTTGTATATGAGTTAAGATACTAGAATGATAAAGTAAACAATACGTGATATGTATTGAGCAATGATATTGGACTTGTAGGACTTGTTAGGAATTTTTACAAGCCCAAGTGAATTAATGGTAAGGCCCAAATGTTAATTAATGAAGAAGTTAGTATTTATTAATGCAAGCCCAAAATTTAAGTTAATCTAAGCCTAAGCTAGGATCCAATGAGTTGTAGTGACCCATGGGGCAAACCATGTTAATATGGTTAATCTTGGTAATCAAGTATAATGTGTGATGACCAAGTATTAGGTGTAATGGACAAGCAAGAGATAAGTGTTGTGATAATCAAGTAATGAATAATAAGGAGGTGGCTTAAGGAGGTGGGATGGTATATTGACTAAACTACCCTAACCTTGTGAATTCTATAAATAGAAGGAGCTTGCTAGCCATTTGTTACTTGTTTAACTAATCTAATAACTTACAAAGTGCTTAAGTGTTAGAGAGAATAAGCAAGAATAAGCTACTTCCATTTGTAAGAAGAAGAAGAAGAAGAAGAAGACTATTTCACAAGAACTTCAAGGGTAAGACTTCTTATCCATTAATCTTCTATCTCTACCATGATAGGTTGATAAGAGAAGTAGGGATTAATGAGCATGGATGTTAAGAAGCAAGAAGAATTATTAGTTAATGGACTTAAGCTGCATAAGTTGGAAATAAGTCATTTAAGCTTGCATAAGTTATAAACTTATGAAAAAGTTATATGAACTTGTTACGAGTTTACCTTAAAAAGTTGTATGAAAGTAAATAACTTGTATGAACATGTATCGTGTATACATGAATGAAACTATATGTTGAGAACACATAAGGATGATGATTAAAAGACTTTAATTATCATAAGTTATGAACAATGAAGCTATAAGTAGTTTATACTTTAATAAGTTATAAGCTCATGGAAGAATAAGTCAGAATCAAACATGAAAATAAGTTGTTGTAATAAGTATGTTGAGATGTTCATATGATTAATTGAATTCATTTGAAGTAATGAACGAATCATAAGTAATGAAGATTTGCTGGAAATTGCACGATTGGACGATAATCGTCGAATTCGTGAAATTCTAGGAATAGAATTCAAATTTTGTGTTTGAATTAAGAAATGTTGGTTTTCGATGGAGACAAGTCATGTTTGGCATTTTTAGAGTTGCGGACTCGAAAATGACCGAATTCTGACATAGAATGAAGAAACTAGCATTGAACGTTCATGAACGTTTATCATTTTCATTAAAAATGAACCACTAGGTGAATTTTTAGAAAACGAAGTCAAATAGATACAATTCTTGTATGAACATGTAGAGTATGTAATTTGTAAACCGTAGGCTTTTGAATGAACCAATTCGAACTTATAACGAAGAAGTTATGAGCTCGGGAAGTTCGCAAAATTTAAAGTCTGTAAAATTTTACGGTGCACCTGAGTTGGCACTTGCAGATGCCAACCAACAGGTATATTGGTGGTATTTGCAAAGACCATATATATGCACGACACACTATAGAGTCCCGCATGTAACGCGACAAGAACATAAAGTATGAAAATAGCCATCAGCCAGCCGGAGTTCTAGTTCTCGCTAACTTTCTGTGGCAGTAGCTTGATGGAATAAAGTCCATGGTTGTATGCATGATGCCGACCCTTGATCAAAGATAGTAAAGAATAATTATAAGCACAAAGCAAGGAATGGGATTAATTCAAAGTGAACCTACCTTAAGGAACTTGAAGTAACATTGTTAAACCTTAAGGATAGTGTGTGAATGGTTGAGATAACCTATTCAAATATGAATGTAAGTATAATAACAAGCTGGAATTGATAGTAATCAAATCTAATACATGATTAGATTGAGAAGAAGGGTAAGATATAGTCATATACATACTTGATTATATATGACCTAATGTATGGTGTTATGTAATCATGTATTGTAGAGATTTGAAAGACTCAAACATAAAGTAATTATACCATAGCAGACGTTAAAGGCAAGTATTCTAACCCTTGTCTCAGTTCAATCTGAACAAGCTTTGTAATTCATGTATCCTTACTCATGAACTGATATATGATAAAGTTAAAGCCAATTCTTTCGGCTAGGCTTAATGCATTTGGTGGATTATTGATAATCTATCCAACTGTTATTAAATGTTGTTATCTTTTGTCAACTACTCGATATGGTTTTCAAAATAAGACTGAGTATGATAAACAAATGTTTTGTCATCATACGACATGCACGTGAGGTTGCCACAAATTAAACGTACATACGTTTAATGAATGTAGTGTTGATCATTATAGAGTACTATAGGCTGATCACCTAGAAGTGCTCGTAAATAATACCGGACTTGCGGACTTAGTGCCGGGTTGTCCTTTTCAAAGAAAGAATGAAATACTCAAGGTCTTGGACCAAAGTTTATGTTTTACTGGATATTATTCATTGTGAAATAGTTTGAAAGAAAGATGAAGTGCTATTTTGAATTATCAATAGTACTTTATAACTATTGTTTAGTTATTGAAGATATACGATTCTTATGTGTCAAGCATGTTGTTATTGAAATTGTCATACTTGCTGAGCTAGTTTTACTCACTCTTGCTTGAACCATACGAATGCAGCTAAGACTGAACGTCCTGAAGGATCGAATAAGGATAAAGGAAAGGCTAAGGCAGATCGTTAAGCGGTCTGTGTAATAGTGTAGGTTTATTGTTGTAATGTATTTGATATTATGACAAAGAACCTTTGTAATGGGTATAGAACCTGGGAAATGTAAATATTACTTTGAATATATAGAAGGCATGTTCGTTCTTTTGATGTTTTTCAATTGAATGAATGTATGAATGGTAGTACCGTATAGCACCATATGTCGGGGTGGAAGATACCCGGATTTGGGGGCGTTATAATGGCTCCGGTAGAGATGAATGAACTGATGGTACAACTACAAGAACTATTAGATAAGAAGTACATTCAGCCGAGTGTGTCACCGTGGGGAGCACCGGTGTTATTCATAAAGAAGAAGGATGGGTCAATGTGTCTTTACATTGATTATAGGGAATTAAACAAAGTCACTATTAAGAATATATATCCATTGCCAAGAATAGATGACTTATTTGATCAATTGAAGGGTGCTAGATATTTCTTAAAAATAGATTTGAGAAGTGGGTATCATCAACTGAAAGTAAGGAAGGAGGATGTACCGAAGACGACATTCCAAACTGGGTATGGACATTACGAGTTTTTGGTGATGTCTTTTGGATTGACAAATGCCCATGCAACGTTCATGGATTTGATGAACAGGGTGTTTAAACCATTCCTAAATAAGTTTGTGGTGGTATTCATTGATGATATTTTGGTGTATTCAAAATCTCAAGAAGAACACATGGAACATTTATGTTTGACGTTGGAGACACTAAGAAAAGAAAAGTTGTACGCGAAATTCTCTAAGTGTGAATTTTGGCTAGATCGTGTACAATTTCTAGGTTATATGATTGACAAAGATGGGATTTCAGTGGATCCATCAAAAGTTAAAGTCGTAATCAATTGGGAACAACCAAGAACACCTTCGGAGGTGAGGAGTTTCTTGGGACTGGCCGGCTATTATAGATGGTTTATTCAGGATTTTTCTAAGATTGCCACTCCGTTAACAAATTTGACAAGGAAAGTTGTAAAATTTGTTTGGATGGAGAAGTGTGAAGAAAGTTTTCAAGAATTGAAAAAGAAGTTAAGTGTGGCACCTGTGTTGTCATTACCAGATAATACAGGAAATTTTATGGTGTATAGTGATGCCTCACATAAAGGGTTGGGTTATGTTCTTATGCAGAACGACAAAGTTATTGCATATGCATCAAAATAATTGAAGGATTATGAAAAGGGTATCCGAATCATGATTTAGAGTTGGCTGTTGTGGTATTTGCTTTGAAAATATGGAGACACTATCTCTATGGGGAAAATGTGAGATCTACACAGACCATAAGAGTCTGAAGTATATTTTCACTCAGAAGGACTTGAAAATGCTTCAAAGGAGATGGATGGAATTGATAAAAGATTATGGTTGTGAGATCTTTTATCATCCAGGCAAAGCAAACGTGGTTGCAAATGCCTTGAGTAGGAAGGGTCGTGAGAAGTTGATTTTGTTAACCAACCAGGAGGAGCTCGTTTCAGCATTGGCAAGACTAGAGTTGTAAATAAAATTTCCAAAAGTAACCGATGAAAGATTGTTCCAGATGGAAGCTAGACCAACTTTGGTTGACAAGATGAAGAATGCTCAACTACAAGATGAAGAATGTGGAATGATCAAAGAGAAAGTGGTTGAGAGTGGTGAAGTGAAATACAAGATCGATACCGAAGGGTTACTAAGATTTGAGGGAAAAATCTGGATTCTAGCGGTACCAGATATTAATGACGAAAACTTGACCGAAGCTCATAACTCAAGATATTCGATTCACCTGGGAAGTACGAAGATGTATCAAGATTTACGACAACACTTTCGGTGGCCAAACATGAAAAGAGATGTCGCAGAATGTGTTGCGAAATGCTTGACATGTCAAAGAGTCAAGGCCGAGCATCAAAGACCAAGCGGTTTACTTCAACCGTTGGAAATACCAGAATGGAAGTGGGAGCATATCACCATGGATTTTGTGGTGGGTCTTCCAACTACTCAGAAAGGATACGATGCGATTTGGGTGATAGTGGATAGATTAACGAAATCAACACACTTTTTGCCAATAAAGATTAGATTTAATCTTGATCAGCTGGCAAAACTGTATGTTAAGGAAATTGTTTCGAGACATGGAGTTCCAATGTCAATTGTATCAGATAGAGATCCGCGATTCACATCAAACTTCTGGAAGAGACTACAAGAATGCATGGGAACACAGTTGAAAATGAGTACGACATATCATCCGTAAACAGATGGCCAAAGCAAACGAACAATCTAGACGTCGGAAGATATGCTTAGAGCATGCATCATGGATTTCAAAGGGAGCTGGGATGAACATTTATCATTGGTGGAATTCGCCTACAACAATAGTTACCACGCAAGCATCGACATGCCGCCATATGAAGCATTATACGGCAGGAAGTATAGAACCCCACTGTGTTGGGATGAAGTCGGTGAACGTCAACTATTAGGACCAGAACTGGTGCAGCAAACTGCTGAGATTGTTAAACTCATCAGGACAAGATTAGTAGCTGTAATACCCGAGAATTTCCACGTATTATTAAATGAATATATTAATGGAAATAAAAATTTCTATGAATAAAAGTGCTATTATTTTGTGAGTTGGTTAATTCAATTGATTCGTATTATATCAATGCGTATTAAGATGTGTAAAGTGACAATGAGGATGGTGAAATGCCTTGTGTGGCATATTATGAAATGAAGAAATCCGTTAAGCAAATTAAAACGAGAGTTAAGAAGATTAATCGTGTTTATCAGGTAATTTCATATAAGAAATCAATACACTCGTAGACTCGTAGTAACACTCTTGTGGACATTATTTCATATAGTGTAAGATGAGTATAACGATTGGGGTTGACACTGGCTTAAGCTAAACCAGTCTTGGCACTGTTAGGGAACTGCAAGTTCAAGGTAGTCCCAATAAAGACAAATGGCATGCAATTGTGCCAAATGGTCGATTGGAGAAAATTTATTTTTTATACTTTGAAAATTAAATGGAACAATTCTATGATGTGTGTGACATTAATAAACTATGAAATAAAGTACGCAAATTACCAATATTAATTTTTCATTATTATATTAATTAATTGATAATGGTTGTGGTAGAATATTGAATTCTTAGTAATTAACTAATAATATGTGATTACTATTATTTGCAATATATTATATAGATAAATAATGATTATGGAAATGCATAAATACATGATGATTGGATTAATTAATGTTGATGTTAATTAATTAGGGAAGTGCATGATTTATTTAACACAAATAAGTAAGTTAGTAATATAATAATATTATATTGATGGTTATGTGCGTAGGAGCAATAATACAACTATACTATATAGTGTATTATGGCATTTATGTGACTATATATTAAGTTGTATAAAACTATATTGTAAGAAGCAAGGTAATTAAACATATTGAAACTATATGGTATAAGTATATCATGAAATGTGTATGTAACAATATGAATGTGAGTAGACATTTAAAATATGGTTATATGAGCGGTAGAAATAATTATGGAACTACCCGGACAATAATATCTGACTGCATTATCTTATTACGTATATTTAATGTACATGGACTATATGATGTGAGTGTATAATGTATCCCTAGAATTCCTAATATGGTAACAATTGTACATTAAGATTTCATTGTGAGAAATTAAGTAAAACAAACCAAGCCTAGATATCAAGAATGTTGGGATTTTCTCTCTTGTCCCATAATAAGTGTCACCAAGTACAATGAACAGTAACTTTTTAGCTGATGATTATGGTAGGGAGTGGTGATTATGATGAGTTTCAACCACCATCTAACAACTCCTCCATAATCTTCATGAAATCCTAAAATCCATGGGTTTGATTCAATGGAAAATTATTATGTTTGTGTAAGAATTTTTCTATAAATAGCACAAATGTTTTATCAGTTGGTGTTGCTTGAGTTGTCTGATATTTTCTAAGTGAGAGTTGATAGCATACAAGCATTCTTAGAGATTAAGAGTTCATTAGAGCAAGTTCCTTTCACATTTGCAGAGGTATACCTCCTTTTCCTTGTTGCCATTTTTAGTTTCTGTAAACAGAGTTTTAAGTTCTTGAAATTCAAATTTTTGATTATGTGGAATTTGATGTTAATGAGGGTGGGTAGTGTTCATATAGTTGTTATATGGCCTTACGAGTATGTTTAAACTAATATATAAATGTTTAGAATCAATTTCGTGGATAAATTATTTGTTTAAATTTGAGCAGATTCTTTGAGGTTTTGTTCTGGCTCAAACTAGGTAATGCAACAAATTGCGCTTAGATTAACAATCGGTGAGCAGTTGCAATTCTACCTTGGGTCCCTGTTGTTAGTTAAAGCTTCTGTTTTATAATCTGATCAAGATTAGTTTGTCGTTATGACTCAAGCTAGCATATAAAGAGGTATATACAAGTATATTAACTCAATGTGAACATGTTTTAATAGGCTTGCATGATTAACAACGGCATATGGTTTAAATGGAGATTTGGACTTTATGTTTTGAAAACAAACTATGTTAAAGATCATGTTCTGCAAATTGTGAACCTAGTAAGCTATACATGACTGATTTTACACATAGTTGAGCATGTTATAGTATACATAGTTCCTTTTAGCATAACCAAACTTATTAAGCCTTGTGTTAGGAATATTTTCAATAAGAAGCTTAGCCTAGTGAGCTTACATGCATGATTTCTACATGGTTTATATTCTGACTTTGAAAACATGTTATTATAACTTAGAAATGCATAAATACACCTTTATCTTGTGTTTATATGATTGGCAATAAAGCATGAACATGTTGTGTGATGCCCCCAAATTCGGGTTACCTGACCCCCGAGTTTAGTGTTCACGATCCACAATACATAAGTCCCAGGTCCACTAACCTTAACATTACAGACATACCCCTTAGATATACAAAAAGGGTTTACAATACAACATAATAATAATAATGTTCATTTTACTAATTTATCACGATGCCTTTTCCTTTATTCTTCACTACACCTTCTGCCACTTCGTCCCTAGCTGAAAAGTTTTATTTAACAAGGGTGAGCAACAAGTTTGCCCCGCAAGTTAAGACATACGATAAATGTATAGGAATAAATAACAAGTCTTCTCGCATTCTATGCAACAATAACCTGATAATGAAATAGTATAATTCTTTCAAGGTTTTCTACGATATTCAAATGAATAATCAAGAATTAATTCTATGAAATAACAAAGTGGAATGTTTTCCAGATTTATGCTGAGCGATCCATTTGATCTTGAACTTCTCTTCTCGAGTAACTATCAACGATTTGACTTTGATATACCTAGGTGTATTAGATAACCATAAAGAATAAATCATACCCCTCTGCAAGTATATAAAGTGATCAGCTTTATTATACCCTATATTATGCATAATACTTAATCGCGCGCAAAGGTCGAATATACGACCAATAAAATGTTCCCTTTATATAAAAGGTTGTTCCTCTCAGTCTCAGAATCAAGATTTTGATTTAACAATGTAATATTGTGATTTCAAATTCTAATTACTTCTCGATCTAGTCAAAATAATTGGCATCGATTTGTCAATAATAATTGAATTCTCTTCTCGAACCTATCAAGTTCTAATTAATGTTCGTCTAGCCAGAATAATTGGCTAAGACATTTCTCAACATAATTCGACAATAAATAGGAATTATCTGTACTGTCCATTCTATCTTCTACGGATATGAATATCCAACAACAGTTATTTTACAAATGTATATTTTCTGAATCAGTAATTCAATTTGAATTATTAAACATGCACTAACTGCGAATAACCAACAATAAATTCTTTGACGTGGTATAATTAACAATAATTAACCACTATAATATTTCAATGAATATAACTCAAGGTTGAGTTAGAAAACTTGTCTTCTCCGCTGCTTACAGCTACACAATAAACTTATCTGCGTTTGTAAGACCTATAACAATTAATATCGGTCTCACAATTAGCACAATAATTTATAACACGTAACACTGTATTCTACAGTCAAACTTCTCCTAGGCACATTATCACATAGTCACATTAGTGTTTATAACCTATATAAACACTTTTCAAGCCTAACTAATTCAGTCTGGTTGGACTTTGGTCCATTCTCAGTGTTCTGGTCACCCTATCCTACAATTAACACAGTTATTGTCAATTAAATTCATTTTCAAAGCTTCAATATTATATTAGATAAGTCATATATCATATATAACATTTTTCAGAAGCTTTTAACAATTCATCAAACAATTATTATAATTTATAATAATTTTACAAACACCGAAATCATTTTTAAATAATTTAATTATCAAATAATCTTATCATCATTAATATTTAATAATATAAAAATATTAATAACATACTTGTCAAAATATTAAAGTTATTATTAATAACTTAAAATATTTTAAATCATCAATATTCTACTTAAATGATTTTTAAAATAATTAAAATCATTTTTAAATCATCATCATTAATATTTAAATATTAATGAAATTATCATCAAATATTAAAAGTCATTAATTATAAATTAAAATATTTTTAATTCATTTTACTCATTTTTAAATGATTTTTAAATCAATAAAATCATTTTTAATTCATTTATTTAATATAATAATTAAATAAATATAATATCATTAATATTAATTTATTAATGAGAATTCTCTAAAAATATTGAAAATTATATTTTATAATTCAAAATATTTTCTAACACTTTATTCTCATTTAAAATGATTTTTAATTCAATAAAATCACTTTTAACATATTTATTTAATTTAATAATTAAATAAAACTAATATCATTAATATTAAATTATTAATGAAAATTATCTAAAAATATTAAAAGTTATATTTTATAACTCAAAATATTTTTAAATACATTATTCTTATTTAAAATGATTTTATATAATTAAAATGATTTTCTCTAATTTACTTAATTAATTAAATAATTAAATTAAATACCATTAATATTCAAATAATTATAAATAATAATGAAAAATATACCAAATAGTCAAAAATTATTTTTCATAATTTAAAATAATTTTTAAAACTATTTTAGTAATTTTTATAATTTATTTTCTATTTTAATTATTTTCCGGAAATTAGGAAAATAAAATTATATAAACCATCACTATAGGCACTACACCAAAAATGGCCTCTAGTGAAGGACAAATCCTTCAGTAGAGGCCCTATATCATTCACAAGTGATTTATTGCGAAGAAATATTTCCTTCACTGAGTAATAACTAAATATTTTTTGTGAAGGATTTATTGTTCACAAATTGTATTTAGTAATGAAATATTGTTATTTAGTGAAAGATTGGTTTCCTCACAAATAATATTTTAAGGACTATTTGAAATTAGTGAATAACTTGATTCCCTCACAAATAATATATTGTGAGGAACAAATTTATTTAACGAGAGAATATTTTCCTTCACTAATTATAAATTGAGAATCTTTCTTCAAATTAGTAAGAGAAAAATTCCTTCACAAATTATAAATTTGTAAATAAAAAATTAATTGCTACATAATCAAAATTCATTGAAAATTATAATTAATTTTTAAATCATTGATTTCATATTTATTATTATTATTATTATTAATCTCTATAAGAAATATTAAATTTATTTTTCAAGTAAATATAAATATTTCCATATTTTTTTCAAACTAATTGATAAGCTAATGCATAAAGAGCTAATAAAATCAAAACTTCTCATATAAATAGATCATAATACTCGAATCACAATAACTACAAAATTTGTTATTGTATCTTGGTCTCACAAGGACAATAGTACCTACAAAATTTATTAACTAACATAAGAAAACTGAAAGAATAACAATGAACTAGAAGGAATAAAGTGTGACATGTTAGATCCACTTCCTCATCATTTTCTTCAAGAAAATCAAGGTTGGGCATGTAAACTTCATGCTGCAATAGAAACACCAAAATTCAGTTTCAATAAGACGAGGAATAAGAAAAGATGAAACTGATGAATTTAAATTAAAAAAGATAATAAAATAAAAACCTCAAGACAGCTTTGTGAAAATATGAAGAAGCAACAGGTGAAAAGTAAAATTAGTTTTATGATTATCAAGAAAGAATAGGGCATGCTTAGATTGAGAACACAAATATCAAACATTACCTCTTTTAGGAGGAGTATCACGGGACTGGGGACTAGAATTTCTTGGCACACAACGTGGGAAGAATTTCTCTTGTTTTGAAACACGAGATCTGCAGCAATTTAAAGTCCAGCAAAAGTTACAAAAATCTAGCACATAGACAATTTATTTGCCATCATCATGTACATGGAGTAAAAAAGATTTTTTTATTATTGTATAATGAAATTGTGGTCTAATCTGAAGGAAGTGCAATGGTAAAGTAGGAATATATTATTACGTTACATTTAGTGTTACATTTAGTGCCAAATGATACTGGCACTTCTTGCTGCTGTGAGATTATGTAATAGCATTAGAAATAAATGAAAAATAAATAATTATTTATGTAGCTAGTCACAAATGAAACCATTGCCTTTTTGGCGATTTAATCAGTCCTTTTTCCCCTAAATAAACAATAGATTAATCACTCTTTCCCACCAAAAATATGTTTATAATTGTCCTTTTGTTCTTTTCAATTTTGGTAAACTAATGTTTATCAAATTTCTAAACCAAATTCATCTTTTACTTTTTGAATTTTGTACTTCAGTATCCAAGAGGATTTCCAACTTCTAGTTGTCAGCATAAAAGCAATCCGGCATATTAAAATAGTAGCACTAGACTTAAATCTTCAATAGCAAACACTAATACATTATAACAAAATCTTAGATGACATGAATTCAGTTTTGAGACCAAAACAAAGAAGCAGCTAGGCTTTAAGAAATAAATTTTAACTCAAATTTTAACTTGAATATATTTCAGTTAAAATTTTAAGACTCAAATTTGTTATTGAAATAACTAGAAAAAACGTATTATGCGAGTGTATCTTGGGCAAACTCTAGAATCTACAATCACCTAATACACTGTCTTTCCATGAGAAAGTAGAGGTTGCATGTGAGATGAAGTGTTAAAGCATGATATACATTGTTAGGCGCATTTTCTAACAGCTTAAACTTTTAAAGCAATTGGTAACTTAACAATGATTATTAACAATAATAATTACAAAATGCTAACAATAATAAGGAAGAGTCACCTTTCCTCTTTTGCGAAATGTGTCGGCTACTTCAGGATTTGCAATCATATCTACATAGCTATATACAGAAAATAGCATGTAAGATTAGTATCAACAATAAGCCAACAAGATATAAACAAACTTATACTGCAAAGCATTATATAATAATTAAAATTAAAAGATATCTTTTGTTGGACTAGTATGAGATCTGCACAAGATTTGGATACCTTGTCTGTGAATGCCTACTCAAATAAATGCTATAGTGAAACACTACATGAAAATGACTGCATTGAAAATCCTTTTGTTACTAGTACATGGCTTAACCAGCCAGTCAAAGGTAGGAAGTTGATATGATAAGAAACAATGAAACCTCGAGATCAACTTCACTTACCACCTTCATTCAATCCGACTGAGTGTCCTTTGTTGCCAACTCTAGAGAACTGCCAATTTTCAATTCTTTCTGATGGTCTGACACTAATATTTGCAGCCATGTTTCCTTGAGAAATGCAGGAAGTGACATTACCGAAATTATCGTGATAGTTTGGAAGTGAATGAGGATGAAAATTTGGTGTGTTCAGGAGTTCACATTTCAGTTGGCCAGATGACTGGCTAGAGTCAGCAAAACTGGATTGATTGCCAACTGCTTCCACACTAACGAGAGAGGATAAACTGCTTGGAACACTAGACGAGATCCCATGGTGGAAGGGGTTGTCCAAATATAGACTAATTGGAGCTCCAGTTGAAGACTGTACACCCACAATAGTTCCATCGTCTATACTACAAGATGTTATTTTCCAATGTGAAGTTGTTCCTACAAAAATATTTTGAAAGGCGTGAGACTTGATTTATTTTCTTTTGAACTCATTGATAATGAGCAGTATATGTCATTGAAATACTTATACCAGTAAATCCTGTTGCTAAATTATTAGAACTACTCTGTAGCAGATATGGACTCAATTCATCTTGCTCCAGCTCAGAAAATGATTGCATTAAACTGACAAAAACAAAGGACCAAAAAAAACTTAATGGAAAGAAAGAGAACTTGAGGAAAAGAAAGGTCCATCCCAAAAGGGAAACAAACCTAAATATAGCATAACAAGGAAGCCATTGAAAGTCAAATATTAACAACATGCCAAAAATCAAAGTACAATGAAACTGGTGTAACAACTTTAAACTAGTTTTAGTTCTGTTAATCATATAATCTGGAACTAGACTTCAGGCATCTTAAATCTTATTTCATTCAGATAAGGGCCAAAGCAAGAGTGAGGAACAACGATCTTGACAACAACAAGAATTGTGCTTGAACAATCTCACCGTATAGTACCACCAGGAAGGCTTGGTTCAAGCTTGATTCTCTTCCCTACAACGTCGCTCTTGTTCAATGCACAGAGAGCAGCATTTTAAGAGAGAAAAAAACACATTAGCATTTTTATTACAAAGTTACAATAAAAGTTGGTAATTGATAATGAAATTAACTATAATATAACAAAACCATGTACTTTTACGAGCAAAGGAGTACACCAGTTGTTGGAGATATCAAAGGCTGTCATATGGCATGTTCTAAATAGGTAGACTGACTATCTTCCCTTGGTTAAGAGTCACTGGGTACTATCGTTTCAAATTATGGTATGAGAACTAAGATAGTTAGTGCATTCTTTCGTTACATGTACCGAGTCGATCAGTGTGCCTAGTTTAGAACCAAATGTTGAAAGTGAACATTCTAAGAGTGGATATTAGTAAAGATGAGAATAAATACCAGAATGGCATTGTAACTTGTTCCGACATCCAAATAGATTGTTCTTATGCAGATAGTGACCAAAACATATATTACAAGCGGTAACCAGTAATAACCAAAGTCCCTAGACATGTTGATGAACGAATGCTTGGTTAACTGCCTGCATCAAAAAACTAGCCTGACTGCCTCCTGAATCTAGGAAAGTTCCTTTTTGCACAACAAATAAGAATAGGATCAGGATCTAATTCTACATATACACTTGTGACTTGTTTTCCCTATGGCCTAGAAAAGGGAAAAGGGTGCTTACAACTTTGGACATTTCCTCGACCCTTTCTAGTGTTGAGCAACAGTTTTGAGATGAACGATAGAAGTCAGTAAGAGTTCGAATAGCCTCAGTTGTTGTCATCTTTTCCAAATGATCGTCATTTTCTTCAAACTGATCATCGAAAACCATATGAACAACAACTTTTATGCAAAAATAGTAAGTTCAAGAAACAACAGATCTAGATATTCAAGCTGATATGAAGGCGACTATTAGAAGTGTAAAGCACCTTGAGTATCATATTTTTATCTGCACGGGGCAGAGCAGGGTGTTGCAAAGGTGATCCAACATTTTGAACTACATCACCAACTGAATTTGAAAGGCCATCCTTTCCCAGACTCAAGTTTCGGCTAGTCAAGAGCATTCTCAGCCTTCTGCTCTCTACATCACTGGCAGATGGTGATGTCATATTCTGCTGTGCTAGCATAAGCTCTTGATGATGCTGTGGTGTAAGCATCAGAAGTTGGTGAAAGGGTTGAGGTCCCTGCATAAATGACTTTTGCTGCTGGAAAAGCCCAGAGCGAAGTTGATTAAGACCCTAACACATGAGAGATAGGACTATCAATAAGATTAACTAAATATAAGTGGGGTGAAAAAAATTATTTCTGGAGCCAAAAAGCATAATGAAAGCCAACACAAGTATTATGCAAGGCTACTTGTGTTATTTTTAAAACAACCAACCATAACAACAAAGTATGAATAGCAAATACTTACTTCATATGCAAAACAAAAATACATAACCGTCAATCGAGTATCTTTGCATAGGCTGTTTCTCAAATATGTGATAGTAAAGTTACCATGAAAAAGATAGGACAGGAGAAGAGGATATATAGGAAGTAGTATATGTACAGGGCCAGGTTCTCCTAAAATTTCAAAGAGGATGTCAACAATGGATTCAAATAATTGCGCTTACCCTGCCACTCATTGGAAACCCGAATTTGGCAGTTTACTTATTAACAAGCTAGTCTTTAATAAATACATCCCTAAACAAACTCCATTGATCCACTGTCCAGTGTTTCAACAAAACCATAAACCAGATCAGCATCTTCATTCAGATTACATGAAAGATTACTAAGATTACCATAAAAGACAATTCATATAAGCTTACGTGCAGTTTGAATTATCTATGAGAAGTATGGACCACTCCAAAACAGAATTTCTCGAGTCATACCTGCAATTAAAGAAAAGGTAAAGATGCAAACCCACATACACTAAAAGAGCATATGATTGCAGGTGCAATACAGCTATACATATAAGATATCATGATACATGATCTTAATACGCAGTTCAAAAAATCCTGTTTCCTATAGTATCAAAAAATTGAAAAGTTTCTGTAAAAGCCATTTAAGACTTTTCAAATAGGGCAGAAGATATATGAAAGGTATCACTACCACCCACTACAAATAACAACAGTAACTCAGTAAGTCGGTAAATCTTTTAAATTTTTGAAAATAAGCTAAAAATTAACACAGAAAACTCTAACAGACTAGTATTTATGGTTAAAAAACATTAAAATGTAGACTTGATACTTAACATAAAGCGAAGCACAACATAATTAATCAACTAACAAATCCACTAATTATATTATGCTTGCAGTTTGCAGGTATCATTGTCAGAGATGACTGTAAAATTATCCAAAAGAATTGACAATTTTCCAAGTAACTGAAGTTTCATAGTGGATGTCTTACCGTGGTAGCTCGAATTCCGAATAAGCCAGTATTATTATAAATGGTGTTGAACGCAGAAAATGACTGAATTTGTGGGTACTCGTTCAAGATGCGAAGATCTGTCCAGCATATCAGGAAAAAATTATGAATGCAAAAGTTGAAAGCAAGAAGAATTTAATTGTAGAAAACTATCAGCACAAGGAAATTGTATCAAAACAAGAAGGGAAGAATTGTTATCAGTAAATATTATGTAACATATGATAACGATGCTAAACAAGTAATTACAGATTCATCTGGTATGTCATATTCTGGGTAAGTGTGTAGACTGCTACTTGTATTTGTAATTCCAAAGATAAATAAGGATTCAATGGATATTAATGTTTATACATACATAGCCGTGAGTACATCCCTTTCCCTGGACCCCCAGCTGAGAAAGATCCACCACCTCCCATCAGCATCTACAAACGAATTAGATTAATCATTCCTCCCAAAATTGACATCTCATCAAGAAGCACAAGCAAACTAACGTCATGTAACAAGGAATTAAAGATAAGAAAGCTATCTACATACTGAGAACAACTGTATAAACACATGAAAAATACTTCTATTTATATTTGGATACAACACCTGAAGAACTGAGTCATAGCTTCCTAGGCTCTTCTCCCTTCATCTTGGTGGTGTTCATACGCGTAATCACCATTGTATGTCTGTATACTCTGTATTCTTGATCTCTTTGCTGGTCGATTTAGAGGTTCAAAAACAGGTGCCTTATATGTAGCAGAATACCCTGGCACACCAAGTTGTATGTCTGTATTCTCGTCAGAACCTATCCATGCTAAGGGATTCACTGCAATAGATGTAAACATTATATTTTGTCCAAAGAGTAAGGTATGATCAAACTCATTTATAGACGTTAAAAAGTTCACTACCAGCGGCTACGTTTGAGACCTCTACTATCTAACACAGTAGCATACATCCCCCACACCCCCCAAAAAAAAAAAAAAAAAAAAAACATCTCCTAAGCATACGTTACATGGTCTGGACTAATGGCTCAATACATGTTACAAGACATCTTGTATGTTACGTATCACACGTATTTTACACACCTTCAGAAGTTCAAAATCTCCTGGCATCCGCAGCGAAGCACTCCCATCAAGTGAAGCTGAATGAGCAGGGCGCTTTTTCACATAGTTTTCCTGCAAAGGTCTTGGAGTTTAAAAAGAAAATTGAGACATTGCCACTCCTTCGGCCTCATCGGGATGTTCCAGCAAGTACCTGTCAATAGAAACCACTATAAATAACTGTAAATAAAACATAGGAGAAAGTACACTCAACGTCCTAAGAACACACCATTTACTGATTTATTCCTACATATATAACCTCCTCATTTCAGGAGTAGGTGCCACAACAATTTTTTTACACAATTTCATAAACATGCAAATTGATTTCAAGAAAATGAGAGGACATGTGTCACATACATGTTATATGTGCATTTATAGTAAAAATAGAGTGAATAAGTATCAAAATTTTAGAAGTATGAGAAATAAGAAAAAAATCCACTACGTCCTTAAGAGAAAATTGTCCGGCCAAAAGAAAAGCTAAATTTTTTGTGCTAACCATGGGTACAGCCAGAAGTGCACTTCTTTTTCGATATGAAATACATAGACTAAAAAGTTAATTTATAATTTCATATAATTTGAAATATATAAAAGAAAAAAAGGAAAGAACTACAGATTAGAAAAAGTAGGAACTAACTGCAATATTCAAATTAACAAGTAGTGGAGAAAATTACCTTTGAATTTCAATCATAGATCGAAGTCTCTTGCCTGATGGTGCAACATAGTACCTAACAAACATTACAAAAAGACGACTTGTAACCTCAAAGAAGCTGCATTACAACGTACAACCTAAACCTATATAAATTAAAACAATGTAGAGAAATAGATAGAAAATAACACATACACGTCTGCAAATTTGGTTCCTCCTTCACCTCTGATCCTTAGAAGCCTCCGTGGACTGACAATTCCAAGTTCGTCGTGAGTCTGAACAATTCGAGCACGTAAAATGGTGTGTGAAGAGCGATGAGGACCACCGTTCATGCCTATTTTTAAAATGCCCATAGACATGTTCAAACCCTAGCCTTAATTCGCGGAATGAAGAACAAACAACCAAAACAATTGACGTACCAATAGTCAGTGGAACGGAGGCAGAGATGCAGAGAGGCCGGAGGTGGAGACGCAATTGGGCAGGTAGAGAGTAATGCGATTTGGGGTTTCGGCACTGCAGAGAATGAGACTGGGAGTATCGATGAATGATTTGGTTTGCCTCTTTACTGTTTTAACTTTTAAACTGCTCAATTAATTTTCTGATTCGTTTATTCTGTCCATGATTGAAACACCTGTGCATGAACATCTCTAATTGAAACATTCGTAAATGAATTTTTGGCTAAGGTGGAGAGGAGAAACCTAAATTGGTGTTTGTGAACTGTGTTTCAAAAAAGAGTTTAATTTTAATTTGTAAAATTATTACTTCAAAAACTTAAATAAATTTTAATTTTAAGATGTCGTAAATTAGTTAATAATAAATTAAAACATAACTTTTTTGTGGAACGAAAAAGTAATTATTAGTTAATTTAACACATCTGTTCCACAAAAATAGTCTTAATTATTATAATTTTTTATTACCTATTTATAATATTTTACGATTTTTATTCACCATAATTAATTATAAAAAATTATTTAGAATAAAATAGCGACCAATTTTATCTCTCGCAAAAAACTTCTGAACAATAATATATAGTGAGTAATAATTCCTTCACTAAATAGATTTTTTCCTCATAAATTTTCATCATAAATTGGCTCCAAAAATCTTTCTATTGCCCCAATTTTGCGAGGAAAAAAATATAAATTGTGAAGGATGTTTCTTTTCGCTTAATAACTATATATGTCGGCTATCTTTTTTTTCCTTCACTGTTTCTTCGCTAAACAACTCCTCATATGAAGGAATAAATTCATTCACAAAATTTCCTTCGATATAGGCCATTTTTGGTGTAGTGAGGCTATAGCGACACTTTTCTGTCGTGTTAGGTGTTCTTGGCTCAAGAACACTGACAATCTCAGTGTACAAGGGGTCATGTTTGATCACTTTTAAATATCTGATCAAGCTTGTTCTAGACAATCTAAGACTTTGATATTGTAGTATTAATGTAACACTACAACATCCAACCATCACTTTGGTCAAATAACATCACAACAAGGAGATCTAAGTCTCCAAAGATGTTGTCAGGCGGTTTCTGGGTTTTCCAGAAACCCAGGCAGTTTAACTACCTACTTTCTCGCTCGATTATCTATGAGTTCTGGTCATGATTTATATGATCTAATGGCTCAAATATGTAGTCCATGTGTCAATGAATATTCACATTACAACAAATCAGTCCAACAACATCTAAATCACCAGATACACTTCGGTCAAAGGTTGTCAGAAATGATGTTCATCCGATTTCTGGAAATTCCAGAAACTGCAAAACGTGACTGAGTTGTTTGGTTTGACCACTCTCTATGACAAATCTGTTTGTTATTTAAGACATCTAGAGTCATGGATCTATAGTCCAATTAATAGACTACAATATGGTTACCATAACATTAACATAACACTTAAACACTGACAGATAAAAGCCTCCCAAAACACTGTCAGATGCTGATTACACTTTCTGGGTTGCCCAGATTTAGACTCGGTCATGGTCGGTCAACCGACTTTGACCGATTATAACTTGCAATCTAGATATTAAACAACTTTGATTTCACTTCTAAATCAAAGACAACATGACAGAGTATAGATTAAAGCTTTAAAACAACAAAAATCATATACGAGCAAGGATCTTTGGCCACTGACATTCGGTTGTCAGACCACTTTTCAAGCTCAAGAAAAGTTTTTAAAAATCATCATTTTAAAGCATTTTGATGCTATGGTTCCATGATGGATCAACCTAGATCATCTAAAAACATCATATAACACATGATTAAACACCTAGACACAAAATTTTTACAAGCGTACAAGATCAAAGGCTAGCTAAGGTTTATACCTTTCTAATGCAAAGCTTTGATCTTAGATCTACAAAACTGATATTGATAATCTAGAAGGTGTTTTAGTGACTGATCTACTTGTGGATTTCGGAGGTTTGGTTGAGAGAAAAAGTTGGTAAGAGCTTGTATGCAAAATGGGCAAGTTATGTGATTTTCTCTCTCCCAAATCTATATATATCACATAGATACATGAATGATCTGATCTTGCTGTCAATTGGAGGTTAATTTGCTGATATTTTAATGTCACAAAGTCAATGTAGTGGTTTACCAACTAAAGCTCTTGAAAAATTTACAAGTTACCAACTAAAGAAAATGAAAAAGGGCATTTTTGTCATTAGCAAAATGATTTTAATGGCATACTAGACAATTGCACAAACCCTTAGAGTTTAACCCTTAGGGTTTAACCCTAAGGTTCTAACCCTTAGGTTTTAAAACTTTAGCTTACTAGGAATTTATAATTAGGGTTTTTAAATTAGAAAATTAAAAGTTTAAAACTAAAATTAGGGTTTCCTAATTAAATTAGGTTATCCTAATCATATTAGTGTTTAATAAACACATTATGCTCTCCAATTAGGATTAGGGTTTCTTAATTAGGGTTTAGGATTCCTGGATATGAAATTAGGGTTTCCCAGCTTTTAATTAGGGTTCCTAACCGCGCGTTAAAGTTTTTAATCCTGAGATTAGGGTTTCTAATCTCTTATTAGGGTTTATTAATTTCAAACCTTATCCAATCAATTATTGATCAATAATTGTATACAGTACAAACACATACATATCAATATAATTATTTTAATTATATTTTCCATTAATTCCCTATCCAGAATTAGGGTTAAGGTTTCTAAAGCAGTTAAGCACAACTCTACTCTTATTTTTCTCAATCAATACATAATTTTACTTATCCTCGAGACTCGTATCACAGATATACAGTACAATATTAACTGTAAATGTCAATATTAAATAAAAAAAAATTATTCGTAAAATTTGGATTATTTGAAATCCCGGGTTATCACATGTTGAACGAATTAGTACACTTTACAAATGAAAATATAACCTTTGAATGTGAATATTGTCAAGCTACCATGAGGACTAAAATCTGATATTTGTTATCGTGTTTGATGACACTCTTAGACTCACTCATGTAGTATAAACCTATATATACCATGCTTATGTATCATATTTCAAATAAAGCATGAACGAAGCATATTTTCAACTAAAGCGGTGTTAGTTTCACATATGTAATATAAATACTCACAAGCATGCCTAATATGAGTTTTATAACTATCTTTTATGTTTAGAGAGCAAGCATGATAGATTTTGTGAGTTCATGATCTCGAATGGCCTTAAATGGTTGAAATGATCAACTTAGAATTCTATTGTGAAATAAGGAACTTAGATTGACTTAAGGAGCATGAGAAGGACTTTAACATGTTAAAATATATTATGTATGATTGTGTGTTCAAGTTGGATGAGACCCACAAGGCAAAGAATCTAAGTTTTGGGTGGATCGGGAAGAACCACAGGCATTTGCTTGGCAGGTCTGAAACTTAACCATAATGAATCAAGCCTGATCTGAAGTCAAGACTTGGTCAATTTTGAAATCTGAACTTTAGCAGTCAACTTGTATGGTACTTAAAATGCTAGAGGTGGTTTAAAACCTACTGATGTATATATATATATATATATATGTGTGATACTTAGATGATAAGTTGGTGTTGCCTTGTAATGAAAAGTCCATGAGTAAGGAGGTCTTAAACTTAAACATTCTTGATTTGCTTATGAAGTAACTAAGTATTTGATTCATGATGAATTGATAATCTGATTTCTGTTCCATATGTGCATACTTGAATCGTGTCAAGCTTGTTGAAAGACGATGTTAGCTAATGAACATCTTGAACATATAATACGTTATAAATAGGATTCGAAAGTGTTGATTTCTTAAAGTGGATAAACTACACCTAAGGCAAGTATTCGAACCTTACTCTTATTGTGCAAGTATCTTTGTATTCTTTATTCGACGAATACCGTAAGCTTATCTCTTTGAATACAAATTATATTACTTTCTTATTTAAATGAACTAGTATGTTTAAACTCTTGTGAAAGTTATTATTCATGTTGAACTTGGTATTGTTCTTGAATATTGTGAAAGTGTCAATGCCATTTGATTCGGCTAGACTATATGCATGTTTATAAAAGCTGCCCAAACCAATTGATTAGTGCAAAAATCTTGAAAACTGAGTTGGACAACCCTTTTGGTAAGGGGAGTGTATGTAGTTGGAAACCCCAACACATGAATGAATATTATTGTGGTGTTATGCATAACGTAAAGTATTGTAGACTGATCATCTATAGTACTTGATATTTTTTTGGGTTATCAGTTTAATATTGATAGCTCTAGTGGAGGTTCAATAGTCCTTAGTGACTGCTCAGTATAAATGGTTTATCCAGTTGGATACATTATTGGTGGTTGAATTTATATATATATCTGTTGATTTATATTGAATTTTCTTTCTTATTCCAAGAATTGTGGATATTCCTTATCCATGATGTTATTTTGACACTTTGAACTATCCTAGAAATGGCACTTCGATATTTCAAACCTTGTGATATTATATCCTACACCCTTGTTGTATATTACTTGCTGGGCAATTTGTGCTCATCCTTGCTTATTTAAAAGCTTTCAGTTAAGGAGGAACATGTAGGTGTCTCTAGAACAAACAAGGGCAAGGGCAAGGCTACCGACTAGCTTGTCCCTTTTATGTTTAAGATTATTATGTGGTATTAAGACTATGCTTAATCTTAAGTAGGATTATGTAATAGGTATTTATTCGATACTATTATGTAATCTATTAAGTACTGTAGGTTTCTAGACTTGGGGGAATAATTATAATAAATCATTGTTTGTTATTCTAAATTAGATTTTCCGTTGTGAATGTGTTATTTTAGTTATTATGGTATTATTTTGAGCACGTGATGAACCAAATTCGAGTGACCAAGTGGAGGTCCGAATTTGGGGGCGTCACAGGTTGGTATCAAAGCTTTAGTTATAAATCTTAGGAACGAGTATCCTTATATTATAACTTAAGAGAACTTAGAAGTTAGGAAGGAGATAAAACTCATGTAGAGTTTTCCTTGAGAGACTTAGTGTGTTATGAAATGTAACTTCATTCTATACAATGAACTTATGTTTGTTTAACATTATAATGGAGTTGTTGTTTGTGTTGTCTTATGTTGGTGATTGTAGGATGACTGACATGGGAGGACCTAGATGAGTAGTAGACGAGGAGCCGCGTGATATCCACGCAGTCTTTGAGACACCCTTGATAGCGAAGCCTATTTCTGTAGTAGCCCCGATGGATGATGATGATGAGGAAGAGGTGGAGTCTGATATGGAGGAGCAGCCCGAACCTATGGAGGACTCCGACGAGGCTACTTTAGAGGATCAGATGTTAGGAGAGTATGAGGAGCAGATATTGGAGTTGGGATGTAGAGTAGAGGAGCTAGAGGCTGAGGCTAGGGAGAGGGAGTCTGCGTTCCAGAAGTTGAGGGACGAGGACCATCAGTGGCAACTAGTGATGCAGGAGATGGAGGTGGAGATAGCTCACCGTAAGGAAGTAGTGATCCATATGGGAGCTTTATTTCACCGAGCGGTGGCAAGGAATGTTGAGGTGGCAGGAAAACTAGAGGAATTAGAGCAGAAGGTTTTGAGTGAGAGGGAAGAGAAGGAGGCTCTCAAACTCAGTTAGAGATGGAGGTGATGGATAGGATTCACTTCGAGGAGAAGTGGGAGGAAGCCAATGATAGGGCAGATGATCTAGAGGATGAGGTGCGATGCAAGAGGAGGAAGATGAACAAGATGGGTTATGCTCTACGCACGACCATGGAGAGATTGATCAATGGAGTACATCATTACCCAGCTGAGCAAGGACAGACCCGGCATACCATAAGCCGAGACATGGTGGTGCACATTATATAGAAGGAGTATCAGAGCGCCGTAGAGCGTGGGATGTTAGATTGAGTCTAAAAGGAAAAACTCAGTAGTGTAGTATTTTTATTTATGTGTTATTAAAACGTTGTTGTAATCTCAGTCTTTTGTGTAAGATGTGAGATAGTGGTAAACCCCCCAAACTTCTGAAAAGTGTTAGAGGGGTAGTAAGTTAGTATGTCCCCGTCTTTTGTGATATTGGGGATATGTGTTATCATTTATAGCAATATGCTAGAAAAGAACATGTATTGCAACTATTTGGCATATCAATATAAATTATCTTATTTCAGAAATGTGTTATAAACCTGTAGTTCTTTTCTATTAAGAAATGTCTAAGTATTATAATTACATAATAAAATGAAAATTTTGTGATGCAGAAAATGCCGCCCAGACGTAGAATAACTGTTCCAGAAGAGTCAGTTAATGATGAGAGAGGTCCAGTAGATCCGATACATAGATTAGTAGATTTATTAGGAGAAGCTCTGAGGGGAAAAAACGAACCCGTACCACCCGTTCCCCAAGTTGTCCCAGTAACAACCTTCAAAGATTTTAAGAGTGTAGGACCCCCCCCCCCCCCAGAGTTCACGGGAACCACTGACCCGATAGTTGCGCAAACCTGGATCAAGGAGATCTAGAAGGCCTTCAATATAGCTCGCGCGGGTGAGACCAGAAAACTATTTTTACCGCATACATGAGGAGGGGGGAAGCGAACTATTGGTGGGAAACTAATCAGTAGAGAGCGGGGGAAGGAACGAAAATATGGGAGCGGTTTACGATGCTATTTTTTGAGTATTATTTTCCAAAAAGTATGAAGAGTAGGATGGAAGTAAAATTCCTAAAGTTGAAACAAGGTGATATGACGGTGGCGTAATACGCAACTAAGTTCAATGAACTAGCGCGATTTGCAGAGCACCAAGTTGTGGATGAGGAAAGGAAGATGAGACGTTTTTAGCAAGGGTTGAAGCTATGGTTGTATAATAAGGTATCTGTCTTTCAGATTGATTCTTTTACAATTGTTGGAGAAGGCAATCATTGCAGAAGGTGGCAGTGAGGCCTTGAGTCTATATCATAAGGAGAAGAAGAATAAGAACGCTAGTAGTGAGCATCGTGGAGGGAGCAGCAGCAGAGGAAGTAACTCCGGAAAGAGGAAATGGGAAAATAACAACAATAGAAACCATAACCAAGGTGGAAGTCACCAGGGAAACTTCACGAAGAGGACCGAAGCTTGCAATAAATGTGGAAGAAGTCATCAAGGAGAATGCTGGAAGAGAAAAACACCTATTATAATTGCGGCCAAGAGGGGCACATATCGCCAAATTTCCCAAAGCTGAAGAAGATCAGAGGATGTTTTTCTTGTGGATCAATAGAGCACCAGATAAAGGATTACCCAAAGAAAGGAAACGGTGGAGCTGGCGGAAGCCAATGAGGAAGAAGTAAGTTAATGATTGGTGGACCTGTGCAACCCAACCGATCGACCGCTCGAACCTTTAACATGACCATCCAAGACGTCGTAGCTGCAAAGGACGTGGTGTCAGGTATAATCGCAATCAATAATATAAATGCTTATGTATTATTTGATTTGGGTGCCACCTGTTTGTTTGTATCTAAAGAATTTACTAGTAAACTTAGTACACCCCAAAAACGTTTAGAAGATCCTTTGAACATAGAATTTGCGAATAAGGAAATAATCCTTGTAGAATACGTCTATCGAAATTGTCGCGCAAATATTATAGAACATGACCTGAGCGTAGACTTCATTCCTATTAGAATAGGAGAATACGACTTAATATTGGGGATAGATTGGTTATATAACCATGCAGTAGTAATTAACTGTCAAAACAAATGTGTGAACCTTCAGACTCTGAGTAAGTCTAAGGTAGTGTTTTATGGTAGCTCATCGCTTAAGCAATCGTGTTGCGTTACGATGTTGCAGGCCAAGAAATTGTTAAAGAAAGGATGTGTAGGTTATTTAGCTTACATCGTGGATACTCGAAAAAAGGGAGTAGAGATTAAAGAGATACCCATAGTGAGTGAATTTCAGGATGTGTTTCTGGACGATCTACATGGCCTTCTGCCAGATAGAGAAATGAAATTCGTAATAGACTTAGCACCGGGAACGACACCGATTTTGAAAGCTCCATATCGTATGGCACCAGTAGAAATGAAGGAATTGATGATACAACTTCAAGAGTTATTGGATAAAGGTTACATTCAACCGAGTGTGTCTCCTTGGGGAGCACCAGTGTTATTCATGAAGAAAAAGGACGGATCGATGAGGCTCTGTATTGATTATCGAGAATTGAATAGAGTAACGATCAAGAATAGATATCCATTACCAAGGATAGATGACTTATTTGATCAACTAAAGGGAGCGAAGTGTTTCTCGAAGATCGACCTACGGACATGATATCATCAACTAAAGGTGCGGGATGAAGATATACTAAAGACTACGTTTAGAACCCGTTATGGACATTATGAGTTTTTTGTAATGTCATTCGGTTTAACTAATGCTCCGGCAACATTCATGGACTTGATGAATCAAGTTTTCAAGCCATACTTGGATAAAATCATAGTAGTTTTCATCGACGACATTTTGATCTACTCAAAGACGAAGGAAGAACACGCTAAACACCTGAGGATTATTTTAGAGGCACTACGAAAGGAGATGTATGCAAAGTTTTCTAAGTGAAAATTTTGGATGAAGAAGGTTCGATTCTTAGGCCACGTGGTGGATGAGAATGGAATCTCAGTAGACCCCAAAAAGGTAGAAGCGACAAGTAATTGGGAACAACCGAGAACTCCGACAGAGGTGAGAAGTTTCTTAGGGCTAGCTGGGTACTATCGAAGATTTATCCATGATTTTTCTAAGATAACAACCCTGTTAACTAATTTGTCGAGGAAGACGGTGAAATTTTTATGGATTGATAAATGCGAAGGGAGTTTTCAAGAGTTGAAGAAGAGATTAAACGAGGCGCCTGTATTATCATTACCATATGATGCGGGAGGATTTGTGGTGTACAGTTATGCGTCGCATAAAGGACTTGGTTGTGTGTTTATGCAACACGGAAAAGTCATTATGTATGCATCACAATAATTGAAGGATTACAAAAAGCGATACCCTACTCATAACTTAGAGTTAGCGGCAGTAGTTTTTACGTTAAAGATATGGAGGCATTATTTGTACGGGGAGAAATGTGAGATATACACGGACCAAAAAAGTCTGAAATATATCTTCACAGAGAAGGAGTTGAATATGCGTTAGAGAAGGTGGTTAGAATTAATCAAAGATTATGACTATGAGATTCTTTATCACCCGGGGAAGGCAAACGTAGTTACCGATGCTCTGAGTAGGAAAAGAAGGGAGAAATTATTTCGACTGACAACTTAGGAGGAGTTAATAAGAGATATGGAGAAGTTGGAAATAGAAGTGCAGGAACTCGAGAGGTCTGAAGAGAAGTTATTTGTAATGGAAGCTTGTCCGACATTGTTGGATATAGTAAAGGAAGCCTAGGAAAAAGATGGAGAATGTGAGAAAATTAGGAGAAGGATCACGGAAAAAGAGGAAGAAAAATTTCGAATAGATAAAGACGGTATCTTAAGATTTGAAGGGAGAGTGTGGGTACCGGCAGTGGCCGAGTTAAGAGAGGAGATTTTGCATGAGGCACATAATACGACATATTCCATTCATCTAGGAGGCACAAAGATGTACCGGGACTTGAAGCAACATTTTTGGTGGCCAAATCTGAAACGAGAAATTGCAGAGTACGTTAGTAGATGTCTTATGTGTCAACGTGTAAAAGTAGAGCATCAGCTATCGAGTGGTTTATTATAACCGTCGGAAATACCAGAGTGGAAATGGGAGCATATCACGATGGATTTCATGGTAGGACTTCCAGTCACGCAGAAAGGTTTGGATGCCATTTGGGTTATCGTGGATCGACTTACGAAGACAGCACATTTTCTACCGATCAAGATCCACTACAGTTTGAATCAATTAGTGAGTCTGTACGTAAAGGAAATTATTTCACGACATGGAGTGCTGATATTGATTATTTCTGACCGAGACCCGCGTTTCACGTCAAAATTCTAGAAAACCTTGCAAGAGTGGATGGGAACACAGTTAAGGTTAAGTACTACTTATCATCCTCAGACGGAAGGACAAAGTGAACGAACAATACAAATGCTAGAGGACATGCTTAGGACTTGCGTGATGGACTTCAAGGGAAATTGGGATGACCACCTAACCTTAGTCGAATTTGTGTATAATAATAGTTATCATACGAGTATCGGCATGCCACCGTATGAAGCTCTTTACGGAAGGAAGTGCAGAACGCCATTATGTTGGGACGAAGTCGGAGAATGATGAATATTCAGACCAGAGTTAGTACAACAAACTGCAAACATGGTTGCAGTAATAAGAGCCAGACTAGTAGCAGCTCAAGATCGCCAGAAGAAGTACACAGAATTGCATCGACAAGACGAAGATTTTGAAGTCGGCAGTTTCGTATTCTTAAAGGTATCTCCGTAGAAGGGGAATAACTGTTTTGGCAAGAAAGAAAAACTGAGTCCAAGATTCATAGGACCGTTCGAGATACTATAGCGAGTGGGCGAAGTAGCGTACAAAGTTGCACTACCACCTGAGTTGGAGCACATCCATAACGTGTTTCACATATCCGTGTTGCATCCATACAAGCCTGACTACAAACACGTGATTTCTTATGAACCCATTCAAGTGGAGAAGAACTTAGCGTACGAGGAAATTCCTGTCCAAATTCTTGATAGGAAAGAGCAAACTTTAAGGAATAAGGTTATTTCTTCTGTAAAAGTACTTTAGCGTAATCACGATGTCGAGGAGGCAACGTGGGAGTTGGAAGATAGGATGATGAGGGATTATCCCCATCTATTTGTGTAACCTTGTAGCAATTTTGGGATGGAATTTTTATAAGGGGGGAGGATGTAATACCCGAGAAATTCCCGTATTATTAAATGGATATATTAATCAAAATAATATTTCTGTGAATATAAGTGTTATTATTTTGTGAGTCGGTTAAATCAAGTGATTCGTACTTGATCGATGCGTATTAAGATGTGTGAAGTGACAATGGGATTTGTGAAATGCCTTGTGTGGCATAATGTGAAAAGAGGAAATCCATTAAGTAGATTAAAATGAGAATTAAGAAGATTAATCATGTTGATAAGATGATTTCATAATTGTAATCAATACGCTCATAGACTCGTAGTAACACGTTTGTGGACAGTAATTCATGTATTATAAAGCGAGTTTAGCGATTAAAATTAACATGGGCTTAAGCTAAACCAGTCTTGCAGCTTTATGTCAAGGGCAAAAGGCGCAATTGCATGATGGTGGATTGGAGAAAATTAATTTTTCTACCTTAGAAATAAATTGGAATAATTATGTGATATGTGTAACATTAATAAACCATGAAATAAAGTACGTTATGTTTAACGAATGGATTATTAAGCCATTAAATAATATTAATTGATTGTGGTAGGATATTGATTACTTGATAATGGTAATATGTGATTAGTAGTGTTTGCAATATATCTATAATTATAATAAGAATTATATAGATATTTGATGGGTATGGAGATCCATGAAAACATTAATCAAGGAAGTGGATAATTTATTTATCGACATAAATAAGTAAGTTATTAATATAATAATATTATATTAGCGACCGTGCATGTAATGTGAGCAATAATACAACTATATTATATAGCGTAGTGTGACATTTATGTGACTATATATTATGTTGTATGGAACTATATTGTATGAAGCAATGTGATTAAACATATTGGAACTATATCTTATAAATACATTATGAAATATCTATATGACAGTGTGTAGGAAGGTATGCATTAAAAATAAAATGTACATGGATTATATGTATGTTGCATAACATCTACTACCTTGAAATGTTGAATCATACTGTGACATAAAGTTATAATGTGGTTATGTGAGTAGTAGATAATTGTGGAACTACCCGGACAATAATACCTGATTGCATTATTTTATTGCGTGTATTTAATGTATATGGACTACATGATGTGAGTATGTAAATAGCCCTAATTTTCCTAATATGGTAACAATTGTACATTAAGATTACATTATGGGAATTAAATAAACCAAACCAAGCCTTGATAATGTAACGCCCCGGAAAATCGAACCTTTTGTAAATACTTTTAATAAGGAATAAAATAATATTATTTATTATTATTATTATTATTATTATTATTATTATGTATACGTAAGATGAATGTCATAATATAACTTAGAAACGTCGGAAAGTCGTAGTATTTTAACTACGTGGGAGAATTAAAGTGTTTGAATTTCTAAAATGAAAATAAAATTTTTTTGAGAAATTTTCCAAAAAACACTATTCATCGATTTCTGCTCGGGAATTATTTTTGAATTTCTGAGAAATACGTAACGTTATAATATCAAGGTGAGATTGATTATGTAAAAATAATCTAAGTATGGAAAACGTAATATTTTGCATGCGGACCTAAATTGGGAATGTTAGGTTTATTAAGTGTTAAGGAAAGAAAGTTGTAATTGTATGATGTGTATGCATTGTACGAGGTAATGAACGTAAGTATAATACGACGTATTATACTATTAAGAATGGAGAATGAAATAACGTATATTATGAATTAATATACGAGCTAGCATACGAGAATTATACGTGGTGTATATATGTTAAGTTGTTAATTAAATGTAATGGACTTGTAGGATTATTAGCTTAATGATAGAAGTCCAATAGAATGTGATACTCAAGCTCAAGTGTTTGTTAAATCATAAGTCCAAACTTTTGTAATGAAAGCCCAATAAGGAATTAGCTAGATTAATTAGCAAGCCCAATGATAAGCCATGATCCATGGAGCAAACCATGTTAATGTGGGTAGACTTGATGGGAAAGAACTTTGTGTGGTGATCAAGTGTTGTGCTAGCCAAGTTTACTTAGTTGTAAAGTGATGAATAATAAGGAGGTGGAGTTAAGGAGGTTAGTTAAGGAGGTGGGATGTCTTAATGACCATTCTACCCTAACTTAGCCAAGCCTATAAATACCAAGCTTCACAATTCATTTGTTGTTTGATAAATTTCTCCCAACTCCTCTCAAGATAAGCAACTTATTTGGTAGAGAGAATAAGCCACATAAGCACTTATAAGCCACTTCAACCTTTGCTAGATTTTCCAAAGTGAAGTGAAGTAATAGTCTTCAAGGGTAAGACTCATACCTATTATCTTTATCTCTTCAATGATAGGATTGATAAAGAAGGGGGATTGTTGTTAAGAACATTTAATAAGTTATTGATGAATGAACTTAAGCCGAATAAGTTGAATAAGCAACTTGAACTCTAATAAGTTGATAGAATCATGAAGAACTTATCATATGTTTGTCATATGATGTTAGTATGTTGAATATAGTATGAGAACATTGATTGATGGACTTATGTCCATAGTAAGTCATAAACATGAGAATTTGTAGTTCATAAGTTAAATAAGTCATGGACTTATGAGAATAAGTCAAAACCTACTTTGATGATAAGTTGGTGTGATAAGTAACTTGAAATATTTATGTGTTGGTTAAATTCCATTTAGAATGATTAGTAATGAAGTTTTGCCGGAATTCACATGATTGGACGATTACCGTCGAATTCGTGAAATTCTCGGAATGGAGGTCGTATTTTGTGTTTGAAGTCGGAAACATTGGTTCTCGATGGAGACAAGTCATATTTGGCATTATGGAGTTGCGGACTCAAAAATGACCGAATTTTGACTTAGAACGAAGAAACGAGCGTTGAACGTTCACGGACGTTTATCGTTTTCGTTAAAATGAACTAATAGGTGAAATTTTAGCAAATGAAGTCAAATAGATAAAATTCTTGCATGAACGCATAGAGTATGTAATTTGTGAACCGTAGGCATTTGAACGAGCCAATTCAGATTTATAACAAATAAGTTATGAGTCCGGGAGTTTCATAAAAGTTTCAAACTTTGCAAATTGTCTGAGGCACAAAGTTGGCGTCGCGGCGCCAACCCAAGGCCAAATGAGTGGCGCCAAGAAGACTTAGCAGTGCGATGTCTCGAAAGACATCGCTAACTTTCAGCCACAGCGCGACCTATAGAGTAAGGACTTCACTTGACTGCGTACCGGAGTTCGGGACTTGCTACTCTTAACTCATGTGCATGGCGCATGACTTGAAGAGTAATGGGTGGCGCCGCAGTGCCAACCCTAGGATGTGGACAGTAATGAATGTTTTCTGATATAAAGTGAAAGAGAACTCATTGGTAATGAACTAAGGCATAAACATTGTAACGACTGCGGAATTCGGATCTTATTGTAAGATAATTTTATTGAATTAAATAATAAATAAAATTATATTCTATGTGATATCAAGATGGTTGTCATTCTATAACCTAATAATGTTGGAATGTAGTAGTATTTAAACTACATGAAGGAATTTAAGTGTTTGAATTTCTAAGATGAAAATAAAATTTTTCCAAGAAATTTTTCGAAAAACACTATTCATCGGTATTTGCTCAGGAATTATTTTTGAGTTTCCGAGAAATACATAATGATAGAATATCAAAGTAAGACGGTTTATGTAATAATAATAATCTAAGTATGGAAAACGAAATATTTCGCTTGCGGACTTAAATTGAGGATGTTAAGGAAAGTGATTTATTAATAAGTTAAGTAATAATCGTATGATACATGAGTATTGTACGAGATAATGAATACGAGTATAATACAATGTATTATATGAGTTTGTATGAAGGACAATATATCGTATATAACGAAGTTGTATATGAATTAGAATACTAGAATGATAAGTCAACAATACGTATATGTATTGAGCAATGATATTGGACTTGTAAGATTGGTTAGGAATTTGTTCAAACCCAAGTGAATTAATGGTGAGGCTGAACTATTGATTAATGAACAAGTTAGTGTTTATTAATGCAAAGCCCAAAGGTTAAGTTAATCTAAGCCCAAGCTACGATCCAATAAGTTGATTGACCCATGGAGCAAACCATGTTAATGTGGTTAATCTTGGTGATCAAGCATAATGTGTAATGACCAAGCAAGAGATAAGTGTTGTGCTTAGCAAGTAATAAATAGTAAGGAGGTGACTTAAGGAGGTGGGTTGGTATATTGACCAAAATACCCTAACTTTGGGAATTCTATAAATAGAGGGAGAATGCTAGTCATTTGCTAATTGTTCAACTCATCCAAACTTATAAAGTGCTTAAGTGTTAGAGAGAATAAGCAAGAAGAAGCTATTTTCAATTAAGAGAAGGAGAAGAAGACTTATTCCAAAGAACTTCAAGGGTAAGACTTCTTGTCCATTAATCTTCTATCTCTACCATGATAGGTTGATAAGGGAAGTAGGGATTAATGAAAATGAATGATAAGAAGTAAGGGTAATGAGTAATCAATGGACTTAAGCCGTATAAGTCAAAAATAAGTCATTTAATCTTGTAAAAGTTATGAACTTATAAAGAATCTATATGAACTTATTATAAGTTAACCTTGAATGTTTGTATGAAAACTAAGAAGTTGTATGAACTTGTATCATGTATAAATGAATGAAGTTATATGTTGAGAACATATAAGAGAGATGATTAAAAGACCTTAATTGTCATAAGTCATGAGTAATAAAGCTATAAGTAGTTTATACCTTAATAAGTTATAAGCTCATGTAAGAATAAGTCAAAATCCAACATAGAAATAATTTGTTGAAATAAGTATGTTGAGATGTTCATATGATGAATTGAATTCATTTGAAGCAATGAACAAATCATAAGTAATGAAGTTATACCAGAAATCGTACGATTGGACGATAATCGTCGAATTCATGAAATTCTCGGAATAGAAGTAAAATTTGGTGTTTGAATTCGGAAACATTGGTTTTGAATGGAGACAAGTCATATTTGGCATTCTAGAGTTGCGGACTCGAAAATGATCGAATTCCGACTTAGAATGAAGAAACGAGTGTTGAACGTTCACGAACGTTTATTATTTTCGTTAAAAATGAACCAATAGGTGAATTTTTAGCAAACGAAGTCAAATAAATAAAATTCTTTCATGAACATGTAGAGTATGTAATTTGTGAACTGCAGGATTTTGAACGAGCCAATTCGGACTTATAACGAAGAAGTTATAAGTCCGGGAATTCGCAAAGTTGAAAAACTGTCCAAATTATCTGTGTGCAGTAGCATGCACGAGTGGCGCCAAATTGAAAAGGCCAATTTGTCGCGCCGCATCGCCGTGAATAGTTTATGACCCTCATTGGAAAGTAGTGGCAAAATACGGACCATCGAAAGTAAGGACTCGGGCCGCAGCGCCAAGTCAGGGACTTTCTTATCTTGTAATCTCACATGGTAAATGGCAGACAAAAAGAAGAAAGGTAGCATCAGCCTTATTTCAACAATGATAGTAAAGAATGTTTATGAGTATAAAGAAAGGAATGTGATTAATTCAAGTTGAACTTACCTTAAGGAACTTAAAGTAACATTGTTAAAACTTTGTTAAACCTTAAGGATGGTATGAAAGAGTTGATGATAACCTATTCAAATATGAATGTAAGTATTATGACAAGCCAAAATTGATAGTAAACAAATCTAATACATGATTAGATTGAGATGAAGGGTAAGATATAATCGTATACATACTTGATTATATATGACCTAATGTGAGGCGTTATGTGATCATGTATTGTAAAGACTTGAAAGACTCAAACATAAAGTAATTATACCGTAGCAGACGCTGAAGGCAAGTATTCTAACCCTTGTCTCAGTTCAATCTGAACAAGTCTTGAAATTCATGTATCCTTACGCATGAATTAATGTATGATGGAGTTAAAGCCAAATTTTTCGGCTAGACTTAATATATTTGGTGGATTATTAATAATCTATCCAACTCTTGTCAAATGTTATTATCTTTTGTTAACTACTTGATATGGTTTTCAAAAGAAAACTGAGTATGCTAAACAAATGTTTTGTCGTCAAACGACAGACATGTGAGGTTGCCACAACTTAAAAGTACATACGTTTAATGAATGTAGTGTTGATCAACATAGAGTACTATAGGCTGATCACCTAGAAGTGCTCGTAAGTAATACCGGACTTATGAACTTAGTGCCGGGTTGTCCTTTTCAAAGAAAGAATGAAATACTCAAGGTCTTGGACCGGGGTTTATGTTTTACTAGATATTATTCATTGTGAAATAGTTTGAAAGAAAAATGAAGTGTTATTTTGAATTATCAATAGTACTTCATAACTATTGTTCAGTTATTGAAGATATACGATTCTTATGTGTCAAGCATGTTGTTATTGAATTGTTATAATTGCTGAGCTAGTTATGCTCATTCTTGCTTGAACCATATGAATGCAGCTAAGACTGAATGTCTCGAAGGATCGAATAAGGATAAAGGAAAAGTTAAGGCAGATCATTAAGCTGTCTATGTAATAGTATATGTTTAAGGTTGTAATGTAATTGATATTATGACAAAGAACTTTTATAATGTGTATAGAACTTGGGAAATGTAAATATTACTTTGAATATATAGAAGATATATTCGTTCTTTTGAGGCTTTCAATTGAATGAATGTATGAATGGTAGTACCGTATAGCACCATATGTCGGGTTGGAAGATACCCGGATTTGGGGGCGCTACAAACATAACATGGTTAAGGCATTGTTAGACACTTATATATGATGCTTAAGGGTTAATAATCGATTAAAGGTGCACGTAATGTGAATGACGTAATGAAAAGCCAGAAACTATAATAACAAATCTAAGTCAAGATTTAGATTGAGATGAAGGTTAAGATATAGTAATATACCTACTTGATTATATAAGACCTAATGTGGTACATTATATGATCATTTATTGTAGAGACTTAGAGACTTAAAGTGTACGTGTGATAATCAATGGCGTAAGCAGTCGCTGAAGGCAAGTATTCTAACCTTTGTTCCAGTTCAGTTTGGACAAGCTGTGTAATTCATGTATTCTTTCGCATGAAGTTTTTAACGATGGAGTCTAAAGCCAATTCTTTCGGCTAGACTTATATTATGATTCTGTCAAGCATGATTAATGTTTACCGAGTTATATTGGTATGGTTTTCAATCGAAGACCAAGTATGCTAAAATGTTTTTGTTGTTTAACGACGGGCGCGTGAGGTTGCCACAACTTAAACGTATACACGTTTAATGAATGTAGTGTCGATCAACATAGAGTACTATGGGCTGATCCCCCAGAAGTGCTCATAAGCTATGCCGGACTTACGTACTTAGTGACGGGTTGTCCTTTTCAAAAGAAATTATGAATTGCTCATAGTCTTGAGCCTTAGTTGATATTCTACTGAATATTGTTGTTGGAAAACGTTTTGAATGAAAAGAAGTACTGTTTTGAATTATCGATAGTACTTCGTAACTATTGTTCAGTTACTGAAGATATATGAGTTCTATATTTCAAGCATGTTGTTTATTAGAATTGTAGTACTTGCTGAGCTAGTCATGCTCACTCTTGCTTGAACCATATGAATACAAACATGATCGAGCGGACCGAAGGCTCCGACAAGGATAAGGGCAAGGTGAAGACGAACCCTTAGATTACTTACGTAATAGTATATGTGAACGTTTGTAATATATTGAATATTATGACAAGAACAAATGAATTGGTTATAAGGAACCTGGGAAATGTAATATTATTTTGAATATATAGAAGATATATTAGTCCTTTTGAGACTATTCAATTGAATGAATGAATGAATGGTAGTACCATGTAGCACCATCTGTCGGGTTGGAAGAGACCCGAATTTGGGGGCGTCACAGGTTGGTATCAAAGCGTTAGGTTATAAAACTTAAGGGGGGATTAAAAACCTTAAGTCATAACCTTAAGAGAAGTCAAAGAAGTACAAGAAGAAAATAACCTTATAAAAATGCATTATGATTATGTTATGTGTTTTTGTTATTCTACTGACGTGTACTAATCAACTTAATTATTTTGTGTAGATGTCAGGAGTAAACGGAATGTTTGTAGATGGTCAAGCCATTAGTGAAGAGTCGGTGAACCAATTAGAGGTTATACCGAACCCTATAGCAGCAGAGCCAGATGTAGTGATTATTGAGTCTGGAGACTTAGATGATGCTGACTACATGTCAGTATTCGACAGGATGATAGAGGAGGAAGTAGAGACAGTATCCTTTAATCCAGTAGCTATAGCAGCGGAGATAGCTCCTGGGGGGTCGATGATGTCTTTGTTCATGTCAGTATTGGATAAAAATATCCATTACTGTCAGGAAGTCAAGGAGCTGAAAGCAGAGCTCCAAATGGTTATAGAGGACAAGACTGATGTTGAGTCCATGTGGGAGCAGGAGCATGATGAACGGATTTTGGCTAAGGACAAAGTCCACGAGTTAAAGCTTGAGGTCTTTGAGTTCAAGGAGGAGCTAAAGACCAAGATGCAGAAGATAGAGAGAATGTCCTATATCTATAGGAGTTCTCACACAGATTTCCAGCAACAGGTAGCTGGTTATCCTATAGAGGTGGGATAGACGCGGTATACTATCAGCCGTGATATTATTGCCGGTCTTGACAAGGCAGATTTTGATAATGCCTTGAGGCAGATGTAGACTAGTAGTAGTCAGAGTAACATGTCAATATTTTGCAACTAGTAGTGATGTAAAGCCCTTATTGTATAGTAAAGGGTAGTCTTTTGTAAATCCCAATTTTTGGAAAGCGATAGCGGGAAAGTAATGTAATCAGCTTAGGCTGTGTATGTAACCGATGTAGTATTATACTACAAGGAATGAATATAAGTCCTTTTTATGGAAAGTAATGAGTTATGGATGTTGGAGTTATTGTTTAATATTAAATGATAACTAATAAAGAAAGGAATAATAACAAAATGTGTTTATTCTATCAGTAAAATGCTGCCGAGAAGAGTGCAACGTAACCAAGGAGCGAATGTGAATCAACCGGAGGGAGGTCCAGTTAATCCAATGCAAGAGTTTGTTAATTTAATAACAGTCTCATTTAATAGAACATGGGCTAATATCCCCGTAAATCCGGGAGTAGCACGAGTTACTACCTTTAAGGATTTCAAGAGTGTGGGTCCCTCGGAGTTCAAAGGAACTACGGACCCTATTGAAGCCCAAATGTGGGTTAAGGAAATAGAGAAGGCATTTGTGATAGCAAATGTTGACGAAGCCCAAAAGGTTGCCTTTGCGACCTATATGATGAAAGGAGAGGCCAACTTTTGGTGGGAAGCCAATCAGGCTAGGGCCGGGATAGCGAATCTGACGTGGGAGAGGTTCAAGAAGATATTCTTCGAGAATTACTTTCCCACGAGCATACAAGGGAGGATGGAGATGCAGTTTCTAGAGTTGAAACAAGGAGACATGTCGGTTCCCTAATATGCCGCCAAGTTTAATGAACTGGCAAGGTTCGCTCCACATCAAGTGGATACTGAGGTGAGAAAGGCGTGATGGTTCGAGCAGGGCATGATGGTTCGAGCAGGGCTTGAAACCCTGGCTCTATAACCGTATATCGGTGTTCCAAAGTACTTCTTTTGGAACCGTTTTAGAGAAGGCGATAATCGCTGAGGGTGGTAGTGAGGCTCTAAGTCAATACCACAAGGACAAGAAGAGCAAGGGTAAAGTAGACGGGAGAGTAAAGATCGAGGGAGCCAGTGGTAGTGGCGAGGGTCAGCAGAGGAAGGTATTTAGCTCTGGGGGAATGCTGGAGTGAAGCAAGGAGACAGAAGAGAAGAATGGAGCACCATAAGACTGTGGGAAGACTCACTTAGGAGTCTGTCTCAAGGGGAAGGTTGTTTGTTACAACTGTGGATAGGAGGGGCACATTGCACCTAACTGTCCGAGTTCGAAAAAGAACCATGGATGCTTTGTGTGTGGGTCAATATACCACATAGCAAAGAACTACCCGAGGAAGGGAACGGACGGGAATCGGGGCACTAATAACGGTAAGTTAGCTATTAGGGGTTAACGCAGCCGGGTAGGCCGATGGGTCGTACCTTTAATATGACAGTCCAAGATGCAGTTACATCGGGGGACGTTATCGCAGGTATTATTCCGATCAACGACATAAATGCTTACGTGCTGTTTGATTCGGGTGCTACTTGTTCGTTTATAGCGTGCGATTTTGCTAGACGATTAGGATTACTTCCCGAAAAGTTGTATATACCTTTAAATATTAAGGTAGCGAACGAAGAGATAATTCCTGTTGAAGATGTTCATAGGAGTAGTTGCGTAGACATACGGGGTTGTAAATTATCGGTAGATTTGTTACCGATAAAGTTAGGTGAGTTTGACGTAATTCTCGGAATGGATTGGTTAGTGAACCATGGGGCAATTATAGATTGTAAAAAGAAATGTGTGAACATTAAGACTTTAGAACAACCTCAGGTAGTATTTTTGGGAATTTTACCGAGGTTGTCTAACCATGACACAAACTAGAAATTCTTGAGGAAGGGTTACCTATGCCATATTGTTGATACCCAGAGAGTGGTAGCAACCATGGAACAAATACCTATAGTGAGAGAATTCGTTGATGTATTTCTGAGTGAATTGTCGGGTCTTCTGCCGGATAGGGAGACAGAGTTTGTAATAGACATTGTGCCAGGAGGGGCACTAGTTTCCAGGGCACCGTATCGTATGGCACCAGTGGAAATGAAGGAGTTGATGGTGCAGTTGCAAGAACTTTTAGACAGGAAGTACATTCAACCGAGTGTTTCACCTTGGGGAGCACCGGTACTGTTTGTCAAGAAGAAGGATGGATCATTAAGACTATGTATCGACTACCGAGAGTTGAACATGTTAACGATAAAGAATAAATACCCATTGCCCAGGATCGATGATCTCTTTGATCAGTTGAAAGGGGCTAAGTATTTTTGTAAAATTGATTTAAGAACGGGGTATCACCAGTTGAAGGTTAGGAAGGAGGATGTACCAAAGACAACATTTAGGACTCGTTATGGTCATTACGAGTTCCTGGTGATGTCTTTTGGGTTGACAAATGCACCAGCTGCATTTATGGATATGATGAACATAGTGTTCAAACAATATTTGGACAAGTTCGTAGTGGTGTTTATAGATGATATTCTAGTCTATTCTAAGGCGCCTTGAAGATCATCTTTGAACACCTAAGATTAGTGTTGGAGAAACTGAGAAAGGAGAAGTTGTATGCGAAATTCACTAAGTGTGAATTTTGGTTGGAGAAGGTACAATTTTTAGGTCATGTTATTGACCATGAGGGGATTTCAGTAGATCCAACGAAGGTGGAAGCCGTGATGAATTGGGAACAACCAAAAATGCCAACTGAAGTATGGATTTTCCTAGGGTTAGTGGGTTACTATCGAAGATTTATCCAAGATTTTTCGAAGATAGCTACCCCATTGACTAACTTAACAAGAAAGACGATGAAATACGCTTGGACTGACAAGTGTGAGGACAGTTTTCAAGAACTGAAGAAGAGGTTGAGTGAATCGCCTGTTTTGTCATTGTCCGAGGACACATGAAATTTTGTAGTATATAGCGATGCTTCGCATAGAGGACTTGGTTGCGTGCTCATGCAGCATGGCAAGGTCATTGCGTATGCATCTAGGCAGTTGAAGGATTATGAGAAAGTTTATCCTACTCATGATCTGGAACTGGCCACAGTAGTTTTTGCTCTAAAGATATGGAGACATTATCTTTATGGAGAAAAATGTGAGATATACACGGACCACAAAAGTCTAAAATATATCTTCACACAGAAGGAGTTGAATATAAGGCAGAGGAGATGGCTGGAGTTGATAAAGGATTACGACTGTGAAATCCTGTATCATCCGGGAAAATCCAATGTAGTTTCCGACGCCTTAAGTAGAAAGGGTTGGGAAAAGTTGTCTTTGTTAACGGCTCAAACTGAGTTGATAATAGAGATGGCTAGGATGGAGTTGGAAGTGAAGCTGTCAAGTGAAGGAGGACAAATGCTATTTGTGACGGAGATGCAATCTACCATCGTAGAGAGAGTTAAAGAGGTACAACTCAAAATGGATGAGTGTGTGCTTAGGATGAGGGAAGCGGTGACCAATGAAAAAGATACTAAATCTGAGTCTTGATAATGAGGGATTATTGAGATTTGAAGGAAGAATTTGGGTTCGAATGAGGCGGAATTAAAGGAGGCAGTATTGCAAGAGGCTCATAGTTCGAGGTTTTCGATTCATCTGGTAGCACTAAGATGTATCAAGATCTTGACGTGAGTTTACGGTGGTGAACATGAAGAGAGAAATAGCAGAGTACGTGAGTAGGTGCTTGACTTGTCGAGAGAGTTAAGGTCGAACATCAACGACCAAGTGGCACTCTGATCATTAGAAATTTAGAGTGGAAATGGGAGAATATCACGATGGATTTTGTGGTGGGACTTAGAGACTACTCATAAGGGGTATGATCTTTATTTGGGTAATAGTGGACCGGTTGACGAAAGTCGGCTCACTTTTTTCCAATTAGGGTCAAGTATAACTTAGATCAATTAGCTAGACTTTATATTAAGGAAATAATTTCTAGACATGGAGCACCAGTATCGATTGTGTTAGATCCTGATCCACGATTCACATCGATCTTTTGGAGGAGTCTAGAAGAGCGATTATGAGCGCAGTTGAATTTGAGTACAACATATCATCCACAAACGGATGGATGAGCGAGAGAGGACAATTAGGACGTTAGAAGATATGCTAAGATCTTGCGTCATGGATTTCAAGGGTAGTTGGGATGATCATCTACCATTAGTGGAGTTTTGCGTATAACAATAGTTATCATGCAAGCATAGGTATGCCGCCTTCTACGAAGCTTTGTATGGGAGGAAATGCGAGAACGCCCTTTGTATTTGGATGAGGTAGGAGAGCGTTGAATGTTGGGACGAGTTAGTGCGACAAATAAGCGGACATTGTTAAACCGTCTGAGATCGTCTTGGTAGCGATTTCAAGACAGACTGAGATGAAGTTTCTGGTTGCATAGAGATAATAGAGAATTTGAAGTAGGTTAAATGCGTATTCTAAAAATATCTCCTGGAAAGGAAAGATACGTTTTGGGAAGAAGGAAAAGTTAAGTCAAGGTTTATAGGACCTTTTGAGGTATTAAAGCGGGTGGGTGAGGTAGCTTATATGATAGCATTACCTCGGAGATCTAGAAACGAATACATAATGTATTTCACGTATCCGTGTTACATCCTTATAAACCAGATTATAAGCATGTGATAGAATATGAACCTATTCATATCGAGAAGGACTTAACGTACGAGGAAACGGCGATTCAAATTGTCGATAGAAAAGAACAAGTTCTGCGGAATAAAGTTATACCTTCGGTGAAGGTGATATAGAAGAACCATGATGCAGAAGAAGCAACGTGGGAGTTAAAAGAAATGATGAAAAAGAATTACCCTCAATTATTTGTGTAATTTTTTTTATATATAGCGAGATACGGGGACGAGAATCCTTTATAAGGGGAGAGAATGTAGCATACGAAAAATTGAACCTTTTGTAAATACTTTTAATAATGAATAAAATAATATTATTTATTATTATTATGTATACGTAAGATGAATGTCATAATATAACTTAGAAACGTCGGAAAGTCGTAGTATTTTAACTACGTGGGAGAATTAAAGTGTTTGAATTTCTAAAATGAAAATAAAAGTTTTTTGAGAAATTTTCTAAAAAACACTATTCATCGATTTCTGCTCGGGAATTATTTTTGAATTTCTGAGAAATACGTAACGTTATAATATCAAGGTGAGATTGATTATGTAAAAATAATCTAAGTATGGAAAACGTAATATTTTGCATGCGGACCTAAATTGGGAATGTTAGGTTTATTAAGTGTTAAGGAAAGAAAGTTGTAATTGTATGATGTGTATGCATTGTACGAGGTAATGAACGTAAGTATAATCTGACGTATTATACTATTAAGAATGGAGAATGAAATAGCGTATATTATGAATTAATATATACGAGCTAGCATCTGAGAATTTATCGTGGTGTATATATGTTAAGTTGTTAATTAAATGTAATGGACTTGTAGGATTATTAGCTTAAATGATAGAAGTCGATAGAATGTGATACTCAAGCTCAAGTGTTTGTTAAATCATAAGTCCAAACTTTTGTAATGAAAGCCCAATAAGGAATTAGCTAGATTAATTAGCAAGCCCAATGATAAGCCATGATCCATGGAGCAAAAACCATGTTAATGTGGGGTAGACTTGATGGGAAAGAACTTTTTGTGGTGATCAAGTGTTTGTCTTGCTTGTACTTAGAAGTTTACTTAGTTGTAAAGTGATGAATAATAAGGAGGTGGAGTTAAGGAGGTGGGATGTCTTAATGACCATTCTACCCTAACTTAGCCAAGCCTATAAATACCAAGCTTCACAATTCATTTGTTGTTTTATAAATTTCTCCCAACTCCTCTCAAGATAAGCAACTTATTTGGTAGAGAGAATAAGCCACATAAGCACTTATAAGCCACTTCATCCTTTGATAAATTTTCCAAAGGGAAGTGAAGTAATAGTCTTCAAGGGTAAGACTCATACCTATTATCTTAATCTCTTATATGAAAGGATTGATAGAGAAGGGGGATTGTTGTTAAGAACATTTAATAAGTTATTGATGAATGAACTTAAGCCGAATAAGTTGAATAAGCAACTTGAACTCTAATAAGTTGATAGAATCATGAAGAACTTATCATATGTCTGTCATATGATGTTAGTATGTTGAATATAGTATGAGAACATTGATTGATGGACTTATGTCCATAGTAAGTCATAAGCATGAAATTTGTAGTGCATAAGTTAAATAAGTCATTGACTTATGAGAATAAGTCAAAACCTACTTTGATGATAAGTTGGTGTGATAAGTAACTTGAAATATTTATGTGTTGGTTAAAATCTATTTAGAATGATTAGTAATGAAGTTTTGCTGGAATTCACACGATTGGACGATTATCGTCGAATTCGTGAAATTCTCGGAATGGAGATCATATTTTGTGTTTGAAGTGGGAAACGTTGGATTTCGATGGAGACAAGCCTTATTTGGCATTATAGAGTTGCAGACTCAAAAATGACCGAATTCTGACTTAGAATGAAGAAACGAGCATTGAACGTTCACGGACGTTTATCATTTTCGTTAAAATGAACTAATAGGTGAAATTTTAGCAAATGAAGTCAAATAGATAAAATTCTTGCATGAACGCATAGAGTATGTAATTTGTGAACCGTAGACTTTTGAGCGAGCCAATTCGGACTTATCTTGAAGAAGTTATGAGTCAGGAGAGTTTCATAAAAGTTTCAAACTTTGCAAACTATTCGAGGCATAGAGTTGGTATGCTATATGGCCAACCCAAGGCCAAATGAGTGGGCGCCATGATCTGCTTGAGATGCGATGTTTGAGCACACTTCTAACTCGCACCACAACACGACCTATAGAGTAAGGACTCTCACCTTGTCACCGAGTCCAGGACTTGCCTCTCTTGTTAACTCATATTGTGGCGTGTGACTTAAAGAGTAATGGGTGGCGTATGGCATGACCCTAGGATGTGGACAGTAATGAATGTTTTCTGATATAAAGTGATTGAGAACTCATTGGTAATGAACTAAGGAATAAACATAACATGATTAAGGCATTGTTAGACACTTGTGTATGATGATTAAGGGTTAATAATCGATTAAAGGTGCACGTAATGTGAATGACGTAATGAAAAGCCGGAAACTATAATAACAAATCTAAGTCAGGATTTAGATTGGGATGAAGGGTAAGATATAGTAATATACCTACTTGTATATATAAGACCTAATGTGGTACATTATATGATCATGTATTGTAGAGACTTAGAGACTTAAAGTGTACGTGTGATAATCGAGAAGCGAATATTTGAAGGCAAGTATTCTAACCCTTGTTCGATTCGATGCTGGACAAGCTGTGTAATTCATGTATTCTTTCACATGAAGTTTTTAACGATGAAGTCTAAAGCCAATTCTTTTGGCTAGACTTATATTATGATTCTGTCAAGCATGATTAATGTTTATCGAGTTATATTAGTATGGTTTTCAATCGAAGACCAAGTATGCTAAAATGTTTTTGTTGTTTAACGACAAGCACGTGAGGTTGCCACAACTTAAACGTATACATGTTTAATGAATGTAGTGTTGATCAACATAGAGTACTATGGGCTAATCACCCAGAAGTGCTCGTAAGCTATGCCGGACTTAGTGTCAGGTTGTCCTTTTCAAAAGAAATTATGAACTGCTCATAGTCTTGAGCCTTAGTTGATATTCTACTGAATATTGTTGTTGGAAAATGTTTTGAATGAAAAGAAGTACTATTTTGAATTATCGATAGTACTTACGTAACTATTATTCGATTCTTGAAGATATATGAGTTCTATGTTTCAAGCATGTTGTTTATTAGAATTGTAGTACTTGTTGAGCTAGTCATGCTCACTCTTGCTTGAACCATATGAACCACGACCAAGATCGAAGCGGAATAGAAGGCTCTGGCAAGGATAAGGGCAAGGCGAAGACGAACCCTTAGATTACTTATGTAATAGTATAGGTGAACGTTTGTAATATATTGAATATTATAACAAGAACGCATGAATGGGTTATAAGGAACCTGGGAAATGTAATATTATTTTGAATATATAGAAGATATATTAGTCCTTTTGAGACTATTCAATTGAATGAATGAATGAATGAATGGTAGTACCGTGTAGCACCATCTGTCGGGTTGGAAGAGACCCGGATTTGGGGGCGTCACAGATAACATGAAATGCTAAGTATTTGAATTGTCCCAAATTAAGTGTCCCATTTACTCCTTCCTCAGACACGTGAATCACATAAAGGTTATAGCCTATTTTCTTTTCTTTCTTCAAAGCTTCTAGCTAATGATTATGGTAGGGAGTGGTGGTTATGATGAGTTTCAACCACTATCTAATAACTCCTCCTTATACTTCATGCAATCCTTCAATCCATGGGTTTGATTTCTTAAGCAATGACTTGGCATGGTCAACGAGTTTCCTATAAAATGAACATTTCCCTTCATTCTCTATGTTGATTGGAAATTGTCTGAGAATTTGCTAAGTAGTAGATTGAGAGTATACAAGCATTCTTAGAGCTTAAGAGTTCATTGGAGCAAGTTCGTTTCACTTTTGCAAAGGTATAACTCCTCTTCCTTGCTTCTATTTTCAGTTTCTGTAAACAGAGTTCTTGAACTCTTAAAATTCAAATTCTTGAATTCATGTAATTAGATGTTAATAAAGTTGGATAGGAGTTATACAATTGTTATATAACCATATAAATATGTTTCAACTATAATAGGAATGTTTAGAATCCATTTTGTGAGTAATTTCTTTGTTTGGGCTAAACAGTTGCCGAAGCAGACTGTTCTTGGCTCGAACTAGGCACGACGTAGCTGCGCCATATTTGTATTGAGGCACAGCGCAGCTATGCTAGTCTCTGTTTTCAGTTAGAACTTCTGTTTTGCAATCTAATCAATGTTAATTAAACATTATGACTTAAGCTAGCATGTAAATATGGATATGTTAACCTAATGTGAGCATTTTTAGACTAGATTGGCATGATTAACGAAAGTGTATAGTTTAAAATGGATTTATGACCTTAGAAATAAACTTGATGAGTATGAATAGCATGTTTATGTACTGACTTTGTAAGCATGTTAGGATGACTTAGAAATGCATGAATAAACCTTTAGCTTGTGTTTATATGATTAGTAAGGAAGCATGAACATGTTGAACCTACTAGTAAGCTTTGAATATGAATATTGTCAAACTATATTGAGGGTTAGAAACTGATAATTGTGATCATGTTTGATGATGCTCTTAGACTCAATCATGTAGCATAAACGTATATACACCATGCTCGTGTATCATATTTCAAATAAAGCATGAACGAAGCATATTTTCAACCAAAGCAGTGTTAGTTACACATATGTGTTATGAATACTCACAAGCATGCCTAATATGAGTTTTATAACTATCTTGTATGTTTAGAGAACAAGCATGATAGACTTTGTGGTTTCATGACCTTGAATGGCCTTAAATATTGAAATGCTCAAACTTAGAACCATCTTACGAAAGAAGGAACCTAGATTGATTTAAGAAGCTTGTGAAAGCCTTTAACATGAAAAAATATGATTGTGTGTTCAAGACGAACAGAAACCACAAGGCAGCAGCTAAGTCTTGGCTTGGCCAAAGGATGATGGCGTAAATTGCCTTGGGTCTAAACCTAGCCATGGTGTATTTCTGCGCTTGATCTAGAATCTTGAGTTCTGCATTCTGATTTTGAATTGATGTTTGAAACATGCCTATATGATTACTTTAACTTATCTTACATGACCACAATGCTATGTAATGTGTTAAGAAGCATGCTATGCAATAGAGATAAATGTTGATCATGAATTCCAAATGATAAGTCCAAAGAATATTTTCAAGAAATAAAGCAATCAAGACTTTGTAGTAATTGTGATAACTTACAAACTGAATTGTCCTATGAAAATATAGGGTAAGCGATGTGTATGAAGTTATATCTAAGTTAAACGTTTATGTGTACGTTGAACTTATCTATATGTGTTAGCTAATGAACATCTTGAACATATAATACGCTATAAATAGGATTCGAAAGTGTTGATTTCTTAAAGTGGATAAACCACGCTTAAGGCAAGTTCCCTAAACTTATTCTAATTATTATTGAGCGAGTTTCCTTGAACTTCACTTCGATTGTGCAAAGTTACTTGAACCCTACTGTTAAACTTATCTTATGAATGTAAGTTATCCCGCTTATTCGTTCAATCGAGCTAGTATGCTTAAATTCTTGTGAAAGTTATTATTCATGTTGAACTTGGTATTGTTCTTGAATATTGTGAAAGAGTCAATGCCATTGGATTCGGCTAGACTATATGCATGTTTATAAAAGCTATCCAAACCAATTGATTCGTGCGGAAATCTTAAAAACTGAGTTGGATAACCATTTTGATAAGGGGAGTGTATGTCATTGGAAACCCCAACACATGAATGAATATTATTGTGGTGTTATGCATAACGTAAAGTATTGTAGACTGATCATCTATAGTACTTGATATTTTTGGGTTATCAGTTTAGTATTGGTAACTCTAGTGGAAGTTCAATAGTCCTTAGTGAATGCTCAGTATAAATTGTTTATCCAGTTGGATATATTGTTAGTCGCTGAATTCATATATATCTGTTGATATTGAATTGTTGTTCTTATTCCAAGAATTGTTGATATTCCTTATCCATGATGTTATTCTGACACTTTGAACTATCCTAGAAATGGCACTTCGATATTTCAAACCTTGTGATATTATATCGTACACACTTGTTGTATATTACTTGATGGGTAATTTGTGCTCATCCTTGATTATTTAAAACCTTTCAGTTAAGGAGGAACAGGGAGGTGTCTCTGGAACAGACAAAGGCAAGGGAAAAGCTACCTACTAGCTTATTTGTTTTATGTTTAAAAACTATTATGTTATGTTAAGACTATTTGCAGACTATGTTTAAACTTAAGTAGGATTATGTAATAGGTCTTTATTCGATACTATTATTTAATCTATTAAGTACTATAGGTTGCAAGACTTGGGAGAATAATTATATTAAAATATTATATATTATTCTAATTTAGATTTTCCATTGTGAATGTATGATTTTAGTTATTATGGTAATACTTTGAGCACGTGATGAACCGAATTTGAGTTACTAAGTGGAGGTTCGAATTTGGGGGCATCACAGTCTATAAACTGTGTTATAATGAGCATGTTAAATTTCATATGTTGTGTATATGAATCTCGAAAGTTAAATTATGACTATATGTGGTTGAGTTATGGAATTCAATTTGTGATATGTGATATATTAGGTATGTGGAACTTATATGTATCTTAAACTAATATTTATGTGGAGCATGAAATCGTATAACTGTTTTAAATTAAGTTATATGTTGGGTGTGAAACTTACGTGTTATGTGGGCCATGAAAGCTATCGAGCTCAATCTTGCAAAAATAAACTTTTCACAGGTTAATGATAGAATTCGACATTATTTGCTACTCGGATGATGAAGAATGAACAATTTGCGAAAGATTACACTATCTTAATTTAGAAGCTGGTAGATTTTGAATTTTATAAATTAATAAATGTGTACAGTTGGATATGTTCAATAAAAATGTTTACTTTGAAATGAAAAGTTTTGTGGTGATTGTTTGTATATAGAATTATACACGTGAAATATCAATACAACATATATTAGGTATTGATCATTGAACTCTTACAGTTCATTTACTCTGATTATATTGGAAATCGTGAAGGTTGTTATTCAGGGAACACATGAAAAGAATGATATATAAAAGAAATTTTTAATTATTCGCATTTTCAGCCTATATTGCATCTAGTTTTGATGTATGGCTAAACATAAATAGTAGTGAACACACAAGATCAAGACTAATTTTAATCCTAATATTGGTTTAAGTTGGTCCCAATTTTGGGGATGTCATATTTGGTATCAGAGCTATAAGCACAAATGTTGTGAAGAGCCCCGAGCCTCTCGCTGGTGACTAACTGTAAAAGGAAGGCACCGAAGCCAGACTCTTCTTTTGGGATGCCGAGCAAGTCGGTGGCAAGCTGATAGGTACCACTATAAAGTGCTATGGTTGAAAGCACCATAAAAGTTACATTTGGTATCAGAGCTATGGGTTACAAATCTTAGGTAAGCGTACCATAGGCTATAACCACAACAAAGATAGATAGGAAAGAAAAGGAATGCTAAGTATTTGAGGTTTGAATGTTCTTGCATGATAATAAAATTTATAAGAGAATGAGATAAAATAATACGCAAAGATTCAAAGAAGAATCTTGAAAAGCCGAAGGATCAAGGAACACCTGACCTAATTTTTAAGGGAAGATCACTACGTGATCTTATTAAGTTATAAAAAAGGCTAATGAATTAATCGAAGAGTTGAAGGTATAGCTGAATGCTATAAAAAGGTACTACAAATAAAACTCAATAAGAGTTATAAAGATGATGGATTACGAATTAAAGAAAATTTGTATTAAAGCAAAGAGCAAGATAAGAACAAGATAAGATTGGGTGCGATTTCAATTGAGGACTCGTGTGATAGCTAAGTTGTGTAAACCTTTGTATAGACGGAGGCTTTGTGCTTGGTTTAATGACCCCTTAGTCTATTATATTGATAATCATTGAAATATCGGTGTCGCGCTATCGGTATATGTATGGTGAGAAGGTGATTATTTCTTTATATTTGTATCTGATAGTAGAGAATATTGGACCAGGTGGGAGTTCTTAAAACTCAAATTTATGGAAAGTTTGTAACTCATAATCATTTGGAATGTTTTGAAACCCTAAGCATATGGACAGTCCCTAATTGGTTCTTGGACTACATATTGCTAGGATAAGTTTTTAAACTCATATTTTTATGGTAAGTTCCTGAACACATAAAGTGTGAAAAGTTTTATTGTAACGCCCTGAAATTCGGTCTATCTTCTCACCCAGATTTCGTACGTCACGCTCCCATCTCTTGCCAAATATACATCATTATATAGCTAAATATAATAACATACATTCTCAAATCTCAAGTTCTAATACCTTATAACCTCGTTCGTTATAAATAATTATAATTACATTATTCTTTACATCTTACAAGGATACATAAATGTAACGATCTGAAATTTCAAGTTGTATTATTAAATATTTATTGAATAATATAAATATTTATTTGATGAGTCTATTGTTGAATTGAGGAAATAAATATTTTATTGATGTGATGAATTTTCTAAATTAAATTAATATATAATTTAGAGAATTGTAATATAACATGAAGTGTTATATTGTTAATTAATAATTTGAAATGATATATTAAATTATTAAATAAAGTTATAATAAAATTATAATTTTGTGATATTTGTTAAATGCTATATTTAATTAAAATATAGTATGTGTTTAATTTAATGGGTCAATGTTGGATATGGAAATCTAAATAATAATATGTAATTATACATTATAAATTAAATTGATTATTAAAATAAATTAAAAAGGATTTAAATTAGTTTTTGCCAAACAAGGTTTAAAGGTATTTTAATTCTTTAAAATTTAAAGGGTTTTTGCCAAACAAGCTTTATGGCTTTTGAATTTCTAGTTTTTGAATTTAAATAAAATAAATAAATTATAATAAAATAATAAATATAATATATATTTATATTATATACGTTTATGTTGTAACCGTTACTATAATTAAGTTGGCGTATTAAGACTATCAGTTTTTCATTTTGGTTATTGCGCATACTGGCTATCAGAGCTTCATTCTCGTTTTGCTAGCCTAGAGGCAATTGAGAGAATTGAGAGTTGAGAGAATTTGAGAGAAAGCCTAAGGATTACCAAGCTGTTTCAGTAGTTTAGCAAGAATTACCCTAACAATTGAAGGTATGTTCTACAACTTTGATATTATATATGTTTAGGAGTATTACGACAAACTTTTATATAATTTGTGAATTTCAAATTGTTGAATTATTGCTATAAAATGGGGATTACTTGTGATTATATGAGTATATGATGACTCGAGATTGTGTTTAAACAATAAATCTATGCTAATTTTCGGATGACAGTAAAAGAAAATGATGTCAATGTTTATGTTTTCATATGTAGCTATGTAAGTATCAATTTTGATGGTCAAATTGCATGCAAAGATGTTAATTGAGTTTTTTATGCTAGTTTGTTGAGATACAAACATAACGTAATTTGAATGAGATGATTTGGTCAAGTAATGAATTCACAGTGATGATTTTTAGGATGAATGTCAAGAAAATTGAGTTTTTCATAAAAACATGAAAATTGAGAAATTAAAATAGTTTTAGTGGTTGTAAAATTGTGTTAAGTGGTTGTATGTGTTAGAAACCATGTCTATGATAGTTTTATATTTATTTTATGTGTTGTTATCACTGTTGGATGAGTGAAATTCGTGTTAATTGGCTTAAGAAAAGTGTCGAAGCTCTATTCTACAAAACTGAGTTTTGTAAGTAGTAGACAATACCATGAGGCCCTTGGAAGCATGGTATGTGGCATCCCGTCTGAAAACTAAATGCGCCTTGCCAGGTGTCCATTTTCAGACACTGAAGTCTGTTTTTATTTCTGCAGACTTTGGTCGTTCTTTGTAGTGTAGCTTAAGGTTATGGTGGTGTGAGAATCATGTAACAACAAGGTTAAATAGAGTCATGATATGTGGATTATGACTTAAAAATTTTAAAAAGTGTTTAGTAAATCGAGAACGCGTTATGTGATAACTTAGTATATACAATGAATGTTAGATAAGTGTTGCAAAGTATAACACTTGGAATTCTAAAATAGAAATGGTAATGAAAGACTTGTGCTTCAATGATATGTTTAGATAGAAGTGTACATGTTATGGTATGTTAGCATATCTAGTAGATAATGTGGTTCTAAACCAATGTGTATGTGAACGTGAGTTTAATATTGTAGCTCACGCTCGAGGAAAGTTTCTAAACTCTATCTTTTACATTGAGAAAGTTTCCTAACTCTTTAATTTCATTGAGCTAGTTCCATTATTACATTATGTAGCTTTATTCTTTGATTGAGCAAGCTTTCTATTTCAACTATTGATTGAATAAGTCAATTGTCACTAGAGTTCATTCGAGCAAACTTTAACTCTAATGTTATTTGAATTCTCATTTGGTTCATTCATTCTAACTTGTTTATAGTTAAGCAAGTTTCTTGAGTTATATTCTTGTATAATGAATACAGTTTGAACTCTCGTCTCTATTATTGAACTTTTTTTAATCCTTGCATGAATTAATACCATGTTGGGCAAGTTTTTAGTTTCCAGCTTGCTATCAGTCAATGTATGTTCAGTAATTTCATTTCTAATGTTATAAGACCCTAACCTTAGCTTATGTTCTGTTCAAGCAAAGGTTTACCACTTTATTCATTTTGTTGAGTACTTATGCTCTATAGTTATTTCAAGCATGAGTTAAATGTATAATCAGTTCATTTATGATTCTCAATTGTTCTATGTTATGTTATAATTATCAAACACTATTGATTCAACTAGTCCTCTAGTTGATGTTCTTTAAACTTCAAATTAACCTTGAAAGCTTATCCAAACCAAACTTTCTTTGGTGCGGACTTGTACTCTAAATACTGAGATGAACAACCCTACTATTATTAGGGGATAACTTATGTGTAGCATTAAAATGTTTGTGCACAATACATTGTACGAAGGGTTGATCCCCCTAAGTATGAGGAGTCCTTATAGTCTTATGACTGTTAAAGTTGGAGTTGAAAGATTACTCGCAACTGTGGACATAGTTCATGGTCTTATAACCCTCAGTTATGTATATTCCATATTTTGGATTCCAGTTCCTGATTATCATTGATAGAGTACTATTCAGTTTTGATGAGCCTATTCGTTGGCAGTTATTATTGTTATTCTTATGTTGATTCTTTATTATATACAATGAGAAATTGTTTTGCTCACTCTTGCATATTTATATACTCATTGCAGCCAAAGTGGAGAAGGTAGATGAACCTTCAACTAGCAAAGGAAAGGGAAAATTGTACAAGTGATGCTGATTTGTACTTTTATTTTTATAATGACCTTAGACTTTAATAATGATGTGATGTAATAAATTTTATTTCCGCACTTGAATGATGTTTAAAGGTTAGATAACCTGGGATTATTTTTGAATGTAACCCTATTTAAGGGAAGGATTTATGATTTAAATACTCTTTATTTGGGTAGATAGTATGAGTGTATGAATAGTGAGCACCAAATCTTATGGGAATGAAGTACCTAGATTTGGGGGTGTCACAATAATAGTTTATTAAACTAATCTATAGTTCAATTAAACTATTCTACAGTATAAGTCTTGGCTTAATCTTCACGCACATTCATATACTGAATGACACTTCTTCTAGATACTGGCTAACTTGATCTTTACGGGATCCTTAAGTTCTTTCTAACATCGTTAGCTGAAAATGTTTTTATTTAAAGCATGTGTGAGCATTCAATTGCTCAGCAAGTCATAACAGTTTAATAAACAACATCAAGAATTTAAACATTCCTCTAGAACTTTGATAATCGAACAAAGGTTATGAAGCAACTTGAATAATAGGAATAATTCTGATTCCTATCATTTTAAAACATTAATCACATTCTCTTTGAAATACTTTCATTCTTCTACCTTTTTCATACACATCCTATCCGGCTAGAATCATTAGCACATACTTAACAATAATGGTTCATGTATAAACTGAACATTCTCATATTGAACAATTCAATCACAAAACAGTTCATCTCATAGAAACACTGAAGTGTTAAAATTATGGCCCAAGGCCTCATACATTCTACCACCTTGTACAAATATCACACATTTGTATATAGACAAAACTTCTCAAGTTCAACATCTGAGAAAGTTTAAGAAACTAGCATTCATTTAAAATATGAATGAAGTTAGGAAACTTGCCTTACGCACAGCTGCAGCTTATAGTTTATGCTGAACTGCTTATTCCAATTCCTATATAGTACATAAAGAAATAACACATACACCAATTAGTCATATACTTGACTTATGCAATGGTTTAAACTTTCCTTTACTTCTTAGGGTTTGCGTTCTTGTAATCTAAGTTTACGTGACCAACTTTCTTTAATGTTTTACGATGTTATGACATACAGAGATGTCTTACTCATACGATTATCATCTTTGACGATTTACATTCTTATCTTCTTTTTATAACTCTCCTAGGACTTAGCACACATCATGTCTCGGCTAGTAGTCCATATGGTACTCTGAGTGGTTTCCCACAAACAACTAACAAACAAGTTCCCGTCTCATCTACACTGTCTTTCACAGTGAGTTAGATCGGTTGCCAATTTCGTGTATACCTTCGCTCTTTGAAGGAATTGTTTAGCTCATCTCCCATATGTCAACCATCAAATATTACGATTCTACCACAACCTAAACTTATCTTAACTTATCCGAACCATTAAAACTATAATGTTCGTTAAGTCAACTTCTCATTCCTTATGGCTTTCTGGCAACTAAATGTCATACCTCAGGACTCATTATTTATCGTCTAAGTCATACAGTCATTTGTATACTCAGGACGATCATTCAATATTAATTCTATGCATTTATAGCGTTAAGCATTTTACGTTACCTTATTCTTATCATACAATGTCCGGTTCACTCGACGCGGAACGTCATCCAAGTTATTATCATTACTCGGCTTCTTAACGATATACGTCATTGTCTTTAATTTAGTTCTTCACCATTCACAGGTTTAATCATCATTCTTCATTACCTTACTGTCAAACCATACACTGTGTGTAGGTTCATCCCGTTTAATATACGCGTGAACCCAACCCTTACGTCGGCTAAAGTGTTTAACGCTTACATTTCATTCTAACATTCTCTATCTGACTCACATTCCGACTTCCATAAATCTTGATACCTTTCATTACGACTTTCTTGACAAATCATATCTTACTTACTACCTTTGTCAACGTCTAAGTCATACAACGAATGTATACTTAGAACATTCGCCCGACGCGAATACGATTCACTAGAATCATTTAGGTATTATGTGTTCACGTTGCTCGTATCTTACTCTCTCTTTCAACCTTTATCTAAGGTTTTAATCTGTGAGACCCCAGATTTTATAAATAAAGATTTAAATTTCTTGAATTTTTTTTTAATATTATGGTGTGGATTTTATATAATGTTATAGTTGTGGGTAGTATTTATAAATTTTATAAAGTATGCAAGTTGTTGTATTATATTCGATTGGTCAGGGAATATTCTTTGTGTCGGGGAACATTCGTACGATGGCACAATCATTGGTGGGCCCCACAACGGAATTATTGTCGGATTGAGAAAATGACAAAAATATTTTATTGAAAATAACGGCGGAAGTTTTCACAGATTAATATTGTTGAACTACTCGGTAGTAAAAAAGTACGATGTCTGGCGTGGTTGCATAGTAGCACACGGTATTGATTATTAATGCTTACGTGAGAAGTCACCTCGGTTTTGTTCAATTATTGCTATAGTAATTGTTGCATAGTATCTCACGTTATTTGATTTAATTATTATCGATATTTTATATATTATTAAATCAATAATTGAAATGACAGAGTTATTAATATTATAAATTGCAATATTAACGATGTCAGAAGTTACTTGCCAAGAGAGGTTTGGTCACCTAATTACGGCATGATAAGGAGAAATCCTTATTGGAAAGCCTCCTCTTTCCTGGGAACGACCTGGTCGATTAATATTGTGAATTATAATAAAGGTGATAAATGTTGTTAAAATTATTAATGTGATTTTTATGAGGTATTTGTGTAAGTTTTGCTTATTTTATGAATCTACATTTACCCATTTTTCAAAATAATCGGTAAAAATTATTTAAAGGTGAGGCCTACATGTGGGGCCACACGTGGGGCCCATATGTGTTGAAAAACTAATTTTGGAATTGGGGGTGGGAAAGAGATACGTATAGGGGAGGGAGTTTATGTATATAAGGTTGTTATGTGTGAGTGTGTATATATAATATAATATGTGTGTGAGAAGAAGTGGTGGGGAAAAGAAAGGGTGAAAGTGATGTGTGTATGATTATAATATATATGTTTATTATGTGAGTGGGAAATGGTGGGGAATGGAGTTGAATTATAATAGAGGTAGTTAGTATATATATATATATATGTTTATAACATGTGGGTTTATATATATATATATATATATTATATTTTGTCTTGCTTTGTTATGATTGGTTGAAGGTTTGACAATTTGAATATGTAGTATCAAAATTTTCATCAAGTGAGTCTTTGAATTATTTCATCGTGAAGAAATCCTTACAGTTCCTTTCCATTTCATATAAATAGAAGCTCATTCCTTCATTATTTCTTACAAATTCTTTGAAACTCAAAGAGAGAAATTATAGAGAAACTATAGAAAAGTATTACGCTACTTCCCTACTCTTATATCCAGTTCTTTTACGGTAAGGAGTGTTGTTTCTTTTGTATTCAAGAAGAGAACTTCTATTATTCCATCTTTATTATTACATTGGAATAACTCAGATATCGTGGGTCTACCCTATACTTGGTGACATTCTTCTATTATTTCATCTCTTTATTATTACATTGGAATATCCGTATGTGTGTGTTTTACAGGACTGGTTCCATTATTTATTATTAGGTCTTTTTATTATTCTACAGCCGGAATATCATATGTGTGTTTTTTACAGGACTGGTTCCATTATATTATTATTCCGTCTTTATTATTACGTCTGGAATATCACATGCGTGTGTGTTACGAACACGGTTTCATTATTTATTATTCCGCACTTATTATTTCTGTTGGAACATCACTGCCGATTGTGAATTTCAATTGACCAGTTCCGTTATTATTATTGATTGTTGGAATAACTCATCATCTGATACCGCATGCATGGTGATTTCTTTTGTTATTCCATTCATTATTATACTCGGTTGGTTAAAATTTTGACTTCTATACTCCATGAAATTAGTGGAATATCCTTGATATTTGCGCTTCATCCCGGTATTTTTCATGGAAATATTCTTACGAGCATTCTTGAATTTTTACTTTACAAAGCAAATATCATGTTGACAATTTGGGCGTTATTAGTTCCGAATAAATTAATTCGTGAACTTGTTTTATTGAATTCTTATATCATTGTCATCATCCTCATGTTTATATTTTTTTTAAAGTCATCTACTTTTGTAGAGCATGGATGGACTTGGTATGATGATTATGACGAGGATTATTCGGTGTAATCATGGTAGTAATGCAACAAGTGATGTGGTAAAAGTCCTCAATGGCCGTAGTGCATTAATGGACAGTTGTTAGCATGATCATGACCATTGATGAATACACAAATATCCTTGGCCCGTAGTGCATGGAATTTGTGGTCGTGACCCTAATGAATATCCTTGGCCGTAGTGCAGGGATGATGTGGATTATTTATTAAGTTGAGTCCCAGCGATAAAAGTGATGAAAAACCTTTTAAATCATAAAAGATAATAGACTTTATTCTCTACTTGACTCTTTTAATGGATTGCTTGTTCCGCTGCAGTTAAACTTGATGTCTATTGTATATTATTAGTTTAACATTGTTGAAGACTAATGATAATTTATTCTGCATTATCTTAGTCATAATATTTCTTCTTTGGGCTAGTTGAGCTCACCCTTTCTTTCCCGTTCTCTTGTGAAATGAAAGCGTATTTGGGACGAGTCGGGGAGCGGAGTGATGGTGGGATGATAGTATTAGCTAGTAGTCCTCACTATTATGTTAAATAGTGTGACAATAAATGTAATGAGGACTTTTTTACGAGAGTGGATATTGTGAAGACAATATTTGTATTTAAATATTTGTATTAAAACTCACAATTTTATGTATTTTTGTCTTACTAGGAGGGAGTATACTATTTTGGAATTCAGTTGGTATCAAAGCTTAGGATAGATATGACCTACCTAAGTTTATTTGATATTTAAATTGGTAACCTACCTAAGTTTATTTGATATTTAAAGTATATGGATAATATGTGATATGTTATTTAACCCTTATTTTTGTGGCAGAGTATTTGAAATGACATCCGAGAATGTTGAGAATATCAATGGAGCACATGGAGGAGACCGTTGAGTCTCCACGAGATCAATAATCGGGACTATGAGTAACAGGATGGCGATAATCCTCCCGTAAACAACAACAACGATCAATCGATTGAACGACAGATGATGCGTTTAGAAGCTTTTAGAATTCATGCAACATCAAACGAAAGCGGCTCTTGTTAATAATGCGGGTAAAAATAATGGCAACCCATGGTCGGTCACCACTAAGCAATTCAAGGAATTTGGGACCACGAGTTTTGGGAAAGCGAACCGCTTAAAGGCGGAGAGCGTGGTTAAAGCAGATGACTAAGATATTTGATGTCTTGGGATGCTCCGAGGGAGCAAAGGTTCCTTTGCCACCTTTATGTTTGCGTGAAGAGGCGATTCTTGGTGGGAATCAGAAACGCACTACTTGACTGGACTTTTCAAGATGTCTTGGGAGAAGTTCCAAGAGTTGTTCAATGACAAGTACTTTCCTGAAAGTATTCGTCACATGAAGGAGATGGAGTTTATCAAGTTGGAGCAAAACAACATGACCGTGTCGCAGTACGAAGCTAAGTTTGTCGAGTTGTCCCGGTTTGCGTCCCATTTGGTTGATAATGAGGAGAGAATGACGCGAATGTTTTTAAGAGGTTTGAAACCTGAGATACGTCAATATCTTATCTCTCATAAACTGTGTTTGTATTCAGATGTTGTTAATAGGGCTCAGTTATTGGAGCGTGATAATGAGTCAACCCAACCAAAAGAGAGCAGTCGACAAAATGATAATACCAGTGATAGCAGTCATCGAAGCGGTGAAAATAAGCGTGAAGGGAATCAACATGCCAGAAATGGTAACCACTTCGAGTGGTAATCATGGCCAAAACAATAAGAATGGACATTTTAAGAAGAGGAAATTCAACAATGATGGAAAGACATCAGCACCAGCACCCGTTGTTAAGGAAGGAGAACGACCACCTATCATATGTTTCAAATGCGGAAGGGAGGCATATCTGTCAAAAAGCGCGATGCCATCCAAAGCATGTTATAATTGTGGAAAAGAAGGTCACCTAGCCCGATTTTGTCGTTCACCAAAGACAAGTTCAGCTAGGATGGAGGCACCAAAGACCGTTCCAGAAAAGACAAAATCTGTAGTTCAAGGGAGAGCGTTTTTTGTGACTTCTCAAAAAGCGAGTAATCCGAACGAAGTTAGCACGAGTTAGTTAATTATAAATTCTTGCGAAGTCTGTACCTTATAAGATACCAGTTTTACCTATTATTTTATCTCTCTTGCTTGCGTTCAACGTTTAAATTTGACTCCGAAGAAGTTAGACTTTGACTTATTGGTTGAAACTTCGTTAGTAGGAGCCTTCATTACCTCCACTATTTATAAATCTTGTTGATTCAAATCGACATTTTCACGTTACCTGTCGATCTTATCTCTTTGAAAATACTTGCCTTTGATGTGATTTTTTAAACGATTGGTTAAATACTCATCATGCTTTTCGTAAGGTTGTTAGCTTTCATACTCCTAACCAACCTGTTATGCGAATTCAAAGTAACCAAACCACTAAAGTCAATCATTGTCATATCAAGCCATAAGTAAAGAGCCCAATCCTTTCAGTGTTGACTTCCTTGTGTGGAATGCACCGAAGCCAGACTTTCCGTAGGGGACGTTGTGAATGAAGATGGCAAGTTGATAGGTATCAATGTGAGCTACTATCCAAGTCTTGGATGAGGGTCACAGATTTGAATGATATTTCTAACGATAATAAAATTCCTGACGTATTCTTGAAGACTTCTTAGCCTACCCTAGAGCGTAAAATCGAATTTTGTATTGACCCCAGTACAAAACCCATTTCTTAAACCCTCCAATATTTCTGCAACTAAAATAAACGTAACATACGCCAAAGACGTTGACTCGAGCTATTGAAGATTACGATCGTACCATTCAATACCATCGTGGGAAAATAAACGTGATAGCTGACGTGTTGAGTAGAAGATCGTATGCGTTTACGAGTGCGATGTTATTAACACAAAGACTCATTTCGTATAAATGATGAAGATAGAGTTAAAAACTCTAGGGACCCACATGAAGATAACGAATATACGAGTAGAATCGACTTTAATCGATAAAGTTAAAGCCGCTCAAGCTACACACCCGAATCTGATGAATGTGAAGAAGAAGGTTCAAGAGGGCGTTATTCTAGAAGCAAGAATCGAAGAAGAGAGGAAATCTCAACCCTCGATTTTATTGGCTCATTTGAAATCCTAGATCGAGTAGGAACTGTGGCTTATAGGCTCGTTTTACCGCCAAATATGTTGCGTGTTCATAACGTTTATCACGTATCGATGTTACGTAAATATGTAGATGACCCGAACCACATTATTAATTTAGAACCGGACGAGATAGCAGAAGATTTAACGTATGAGGAGATACATGTTAAAATCTTGGATAAGAAGAATCGTATTCAACACTCAAAGGTTATACCTCAAGAGTTAGAATTTGAAGTGAAGTCAAGGTATCTCACCTGTTTGGCATATCCAGTACGTTACGTAAATTTTGAGGGCGAAATTCCATAAGGAGGGGAGATTGTGAGACCCCAGATTTTATAAATAAAGATTTAAATTTCTCGAAATATTTTTTTTAATATTATGGTGTGGATTTGATATAATGTTATAGTTGTGGGTAGTATTTATAAATTTTACAAAGTATGTAAGTTGTTGTATTATATTCGATTGGTCAGGGAATATTCTTTGTGTCGGGGAATATTAAATGCGACGACCAAGCACAATCATTAGTGGACCCCTAACGGAATTATTGTCGGATTGAGAAAACGACAAAAATATTTTATTGAAAATAACGACGGAAGTTTTACAGATTATCTTGTTGAACTACTCGGTAGTAAAAGTACGATGTCTGGCGTGGTTGCATAGTAGTAACACGGTATTGATGATTATTAATGCTTACGTGAGAAGTCACTCAGTTTTATTCAATTATTGCTATAGTAATTGTTGCATAGTATCTCACGTTATTTGATTCAATTATTGTCGATATTTTATATATTATTAAATCAATAATTGAAATGACAGAGTTATTAATATTATAAATTGCAATATTAACGATATCTAGAAGTTCTGCCAAGGAGAGGTTTGGTCACCTAATTGCGGCATAATAGGAGAAATCCTTATTGGAAAGCTCCCTCTTTCCTAGGAACGACTGGTCGATTAATATTGTGAATTATAATAAAGGTGATAAATGTTGTTAAAATTATTAATGTGATTTTTATGAGGTATTTGTGTAAGTTTTGCTTATTTTATGAATCTCCATTTACCCATTTTTTAAAATAATCGGTAAAAATTATTTAAAGGTGAGGCCCACATGTGGGGCCCATATGTGTTGAAAAACTAATTTGGAATTAAGGGTGGGAGAGAGATACGTATAGGGGAGGGAGTTTATGTATATAAGGTTGTTATGTGTGAGTGTGTATATATAATATAATATGTGTATGAGTGGGAAGTGGTGGTGGAAAAGAAAGGGTAAAAGTGATGTGTGTATGATTATAATATATATGTTTATTATGTGAGTGGGAAATGGTGGGGGAATGGAGTTGAATTTTAATAGAGGTAGTTAATTATGGTGTATATATATATATATATATATATATATATATATATATATATTTATATATATATATATATATATATTTGTCTTGCTTTGTTATGATTGGTTAAAGGTTTGACAATTTGAATATGTAGTATCAAAATTTTCATCCGTGAGTCTTTGAATTATTTCATCGTGAAGAAATCCTTTACAGTTCGTTTCCATTCTCTTATAAATGAAGCTCATTCCTTCATTATTTCTTACAAATTCTTTGAAACTCAAAGAGAGAAATTATAGAAACTATAGAAAAAAGTATTACTGCTTACTTCCCTACTCTTATATCCGGTTCTTTTACGGTAAGGGAGTGTTGTTTTTTTTGTATTCAAGAAGAGAACTTCTATTATTCCATCTTTATTATTACATTGGAATAACTTTGATATCGTGGTCTACCCTATACTTGGTGACATTCTTCTATTATTACATCTTTATTATTACGTTGGAATATCCTATCATGTGTTTTACAGGACTGGTTCCATTATTTATTATTCGAGTCTTTATTATTACGTCGGAATATCACATGCGTGTGTTTTTACAGGACTGGTTCCATTATTTATTATTCGCACTTATTATTACATTTGGAACATCCCGCGATTGTGAATTTCACACGACTTAGTTTCCGTTATTATTATTTTGTTGGAATAACTTTGTCATCAAGTACCGCATGCATTGTGATTTCTTTTGTTATTCCATTCTTTATATATACTCGGTTGGTTAAAATTTTGACTTCTATACTCCATGAAATTAGTGGAATATCCTTGATATTTGCGCTTCATCAAAGTATTTTCATGGATAATATTCTCTTGAATTTTACTATCAAATATCATGTTGACAATTTGGACGTTATTAGTTCTGAATAAATTAATTCGTGAGGACTTGTTTTATTGAATTCTTATATCATTGTCATCATCCTCATGTTTATATTTTTTTTTAAAGTCATCATGGCTTTTGTAGAGCATGGATGGACTTGGTATGATTATGACCGAGGATTATTGATTGTAATCATGGTAGTAATATAACAAGTGATGTGGTAAAAGTCCCTCATTGGCCGTAGTGCATTGATGGATGATTGTTGGCATGATCATGACCATTGATGAATACACAAATATCCTTGGCCGTAGTGCATGGAATTTGTGGTCGTGACCTAATGAATATCCTTGGTAGTAGTGCGGGGATGATGTGGATTTTTATTGTTGAGTCCCAGCGATAAAAGTGATGAAAACCTTTTAAATCATAAAAGATAGTAGACTTTATTCTCTACTTGACTCTTTTAATGGATTGCTTGTTCCGCTGCAGTTAAAATTGATGTCTATTGTATATTATCAGTTTAACATTGTTGAAGACTAATGATAATTTATTCTGCATTATCTTAGTCATAATATTTCTTACTGAGCTAGTTGAGCTCACCCTTTCTTTCACTGTTCTCTTCAGGAAATGAGAACGTAGCTAGGACGAGTCGGGGAACAGAGTGATGGTCCAGATGATAATATTAGCTAGTAGTCCTCTTATTTACGTTAAATAGTGTGACAATAAATATAATGAGGACTTTTTACGAGAGTGGATATTATACAGAAGACAATATTTGTATTAAAACTCACAGCATGTATTTTGTCGTACTATACACGACTGTTGTATAATTTAGTTGTATTTGAATTTTGTACCATGTATTTGGCGACTCAAGATAGGTGATGTATACCTATTTTGGGGGCGTCACATAATCGCTCTCATTCGTTATTCATTACATGAACCCCACGTTCATTACTCTTTCTTAATGTCGAAGCCATACGATTCGTCGTATGCTAAGACCGATCATTCATCGCAACAACATTGCTTTCACAACGTTAATACGTTTTACCCTTATCTCTCATTACAACATCATAACATCAAAATGTTATACATCACCCTCATCACTCAACGTCTAAGAAATCACAATCACATCAATCCCCCACGTTCGTTTTATCACGACTACGGTCCCCAGATATCGGTTACATATTTTGCGATTACATTCTTTATTTTATAATCATGTTCAATCTTTTCGTTCAACCTTTACTAAAGGTTTAAGTCAATTAATTAAGTGTTATATTAGGAGAACTATATGTTTTTTTATCTTTCCTTACACTTCCCCCAACAGTTAAGTAGTTAAAAGCTCATCTCTGGGCCTTGCACCACCTGCCGTATTCTTGGCCTTGGGTCCCTTCTTTCTTCTCGTCTTTGCAACGCTTACTAAGCGATGGTGATTACTAGAGTAGGTCAATGGCCTTGCCGCCTCCCAAACTTATCTGACTGACTTATTACAGAGCCTAAAATTTTGAAATTTTTTCTAAGTCTTGAACTGATTTGAGATGCTTACTTCACAATCTCATAACTTATTCATTATAACTCGAGCAGGTCATTCCAAATCCATTTTCTTCCTTATCTTATGTACTTCAACTTCCCTCAGATAGAAATTTATTCTGAATCCGTTAACATGTCATTTGATTGGCTTAAATTCCATCCTTCGATCGTTTTACGTTATTACCGTTCTTCGTTGTTCGTCCATAATTCGGTCATCCGAACTCAGAATTCATTTGTTCTTGATTCCATGACTCACATTTTCTATGTTCTCTTATATTCTTATAAAACCCTACACATTCGGGTTCATTTACATACTTTCTACTTCTCATTCGTCTTTTACAAAATTTTTGCCATAACATCGTTATAGCTAAGTTTAATCTGTTCATCATGAATGTTTCTATCGTTCCTAACCAAGAAATAAGCAACAAACTTATACGCGATGGTTTTAAACTTGTCCATCAATAACAAGTTATAGTACGATGATTTCACTTTTTCTTGGAATTTGATGTTATATAACACCATTCCTTATTTATTTCACTGAATCATTCATATGATTCATTCTGATCATTCAAATTCATTACAAAATTCATGTTTCATTAACAAATTTATAAACTAAACTTCTAATTTTTATGTCTTCTTTTTCTCATGTTTTCAACCATATGAAAAACATTCCTAACATCTTTTACTTCTATTCTCATTAAGTTATATGATTCCATATAAATCTTAAAGAAAATTTATATGAGACTAGGTTTTGGATTAACTTTCATCTTTAATCTTCTTCCATTGGACAAAGTTTGCACAAGGGCTAGCTTTTCCTCTTCCTTCTCCTCTTCATCCGAACTCTCTCTCTCTTTCAAGTGTTGGTGAATTTCTCATTAACCAACAAATGAGCTTAAGCTTCTCTTATATAAAAAACCAAGACTAGGGGCAAAATAGTCATTTCTCCCCCAAAGTTACTATTCATACCTCCTTACTATTCATGAAGCTTCTTTTGGAAGCTTCGTGCTTTCGTCTTGCGAAATTTGTCCGACAGTTCAAAAACTGTGCTTCTCGAAATCCAAATATTTTTGGATATTTCGTCTTTCCTCTACATTTTAACTTTTACGCATTCTTTGGATCTCCGAAAAATAGAAAAAATCTTTTTGACGTTAAGCGTTTTCCTTCACGTTTCCCCTAACGTAGTTAAACGAATAAAAAGTACATAACAATACTTTTCGTCATTTTTATTTCATCCAATTTCTGCACGTTTTTTGTGAAAAACTTTTATCGGCTTAATTAACTTTTCACGATATATTATCATCAAATCTTTCGACAGAATGCCATTTTGACGTATCGAACTCTCAAAAAGGCTTAGGTTATTCAAACCATAACCCTTAAGGTTTCGTCAAGTGAATAGTGCATATTTCGTCTTTTTGCTCAGAAATATTTTTTTTCCCGAAAAAAATTTATTTTCGTTTTGAAAACTTTTACTCGTTCAGTCTAGTCGTAGCCAGAATCCTCCCGTTTTATAATCATCCCAGGTTCTAGAACGATTAATAAACACATAACACATAATATTATTAATAAAAATTAATTTTATTAATAACTAATTCTTTAAACTTAAATTTTGGACAATTCGATTTTTCGGGTTGTCACATTTATGAACAATAATACAGTATAAAAATATTATAGATTTAGAACTGATTATTTTTTGTATTAGTGATAGGATTGCATGATGAAGCTATGGAGTTATAAGGAAACCTGAAGTAGATAAAGGAAGACATGGATACTATAAAATCTTCTAGCTATGCTAGATCTCAAATTTTTTGAAATCAAGCTAATTCGCACTGATATGCCTTTAAAAATACAAATGAATTTTGTTATCAGCAACACACGATCACAAGGTTATGGATGTGGACTTTGAGCCACAAACACATTGTTACCTCTTACGACATGATAACACCAAAAATGATTTTCAATGGTTTTGAACTGTTTAAAGAAGAGTTTATGCTAATTGTTTCGGCTAGACAAATTTAAAAATATCAAAATGTATTTGAGTCATCATTACATCATTATATGATGTCGATGTGACAAATGATGAAGTCATTAATGTAATCTCACCTAGTGTTGGATGTGATCTATGGAATGTAATTCCAATATGTTAGTTCCCAATAGGCACACAATAGATTTAGAAGGGGGGTTGAATAGATCCTTTTTAATTTCAAATACTTTTCCTGTTTATTTTGTATTGCTAATGAATTAGCATATGACAAACATAAGAATCTTTTCAAGCACAACATAATAAGTAAAATATCCCCTTCATTAATATATTCATAATCATACCTACATTGTTCTTAGAGTTAGTTAAGTGGTAAGCAGATAATATATACATAACAGTTATAGCAGTTAAGTACATAATGTAAATGACATAAAGTAAATGACACAAGGGATTTTAAGTGGTTCAGAGACTCAAGCTCCTAATCCACTCTTCTACTTTTAACTAGCAGGATTTCCACAAAGGAAGGGTAGCACTCTGAATCACTAAGATTCCTTCAAGGCCAACAGCCTTGGAACATTAGTTCATTTAGAACTCTTCAAGGCCAGCAGCCTTGGAACTCCAGTTCACTTAGAACTCTTCAAGGCCAGCAGCCTTGGAACTCCTTTAGTTCCCTAGGAACTCTTCAAGCACAGCAGGCTTGGAACTTCATTTAGTCCCTCCGAACAAAGACCCCTTAGGCCCTGGCTACTTGTTGATAGTTGTTGTTGTTGTTGTTGTTGGTGCCTTGCTACTAAGATGTCCTTTAAGCTCTTCATCTCTGAATGCTTAGCAGCTTGTCGTGATCATCCTTGAGGTGCAGTTGAATGTTGCATGATGCTCAGCTTCTTAATATACTCAACCTCTTTTGATGATCCCTTGTTGAACTGCAGTGAAGATCATTCTTCTTGATACTTGATGGCTACACATGATGATTTTCTAAGATGACTGTAGACTCTTCTGTTAGGTACTTAGAAACTTTCTCATGCTTGACATCATGATGATGTTGGTGATCTTCTTCCTTGATACTTGATGCCTTCTCATGATGGACTTGCTAAGATGACTGTAAGCTCTTCTCTCTAGTACTTAATGTCTTCCCATGATAGACATCAAGATGACATTGATGCTCTTCTTTCTCTTGGCAATTTAGAACACTCTTCTTGTAGTAGAAATCTTACTTCTACATCGTAGAACTCTTACTTCTACTTCTTACTCTATTTATCTCCAAGTGTTCTTGGTGGATCGTAGAGTGAGCTTTCGGACTTTCATTGGTCACTCACTATTTTACATTATTTTGATCAGTCCACCATCTCTCCAACCTCAACAACTTTTTCAACATCAACAACTTTTGATCTTTGAAGCTCTGGCTGATATATACTCCTTCCCAATCTTCCCATTGGAATATAGCCGTTGAAAGTAGTTTGAATTACCTCGCAGATCTCGAGTTATTTGATGTAGACTACAGATGTGACATGACATCCTCTTTTTCATCTTTCTGAAACTGATGGCTTGTTTCTTGTTCTGGCCTCTTCTGAATAGCAAGACACTTCAGATTTGTGGCATGCCCAGTTCGCTTTCTCCTTGTGATCTCCCATTCACTTATCATCAATGGACTGACCTAGTGCTTAATCACTTTAGCCTTGTTCTTCAAAAGCTTACCAATATCTTCGTGTACACTCCATCAGTTCCTTCTTTGTTTGGCAAACACTGCGATTCTAGTTACTTCCAAGATCGTTGTCTTCTGTTCACTTGACAGCTACTGCATTTGCAGACTTTCCTTAGTCAGTTTCTTTAACTAAAGTCTTCTTCTGATCAACTTGTGGAAGACTTCATCTTGAATGGCTTCACAACTCAATCTGTATGTTGATTGAGTTGGTGCTTAGATCTTCTATTAGCTTGCATACAATTCGTTGACTGCTCTCTAGTTTCCCTTAGGTGGAATGTATCTTTGCGGCTCAGACCAGAGGCTTCATTACTTTGGATATTCTGGGAGTGCTCATTTGTTGAGAATCGTGTTTGCTCTATGATTCTGCCTTGGTGTTGTGAGCACTTCTGTTGAAGCCTTAGTTCTTCATTCTACGATTTAGCTTTGGTTGTGCAGACACTATGACTCCGAGATCAGATCTTGACACTCTACGATTTTTATCTTTATGCTTGTTGTCTTCATCTGATCTTGCTTGACTACGATCTCTACCTCTGACGTGATAAAAAAACTCTACGACTCCGAGTGTGGTCTACGATTCTTGACTTGGCTTCGACAGTTGCTCGGTCGGCTCTAAGACAGGCTGTCTCTACGATTCTGAACATGACTTCCTCAGTAGACTATGGCTACGAGGAAGTTCTCCTCGACACACTACGATCCTTCCTCGTCTCTCCTGGCAGTCTACGAACTCCGAGATCTACTATATTGCAGACTACGATTCTACCTTGATAGCTCTCGAGTTTTCCTTGACTCTCCTGACAGACTACAATTTCTGGTGCAGTGCTCAACGATCAGACAAGCCTATCTATTACATTATAAGATCAACCTAACAAGCTTGATCTTTTTATATTTATAGTCCTTGTACATCATTTCTTTTTAAGGACTTTACAAAGTTGTTTTGCTTATGTAGGATCAACCTAACATATTTGATCAATTCATTCTAAGTCCTTGTACATATGTTCCTATTATCTATCAAAGGACTTTACAGCTTTTCTTAATGCAAGAATACTTGCATATTCATTCATTTATATCATAATCAAATCATACATAAATAGGAATATCATTCACATGTTTATTCCTAACAATCTCCCCCTATTTGATTATGAAAAAAACAATTAGTGAATATACATGATATGAATGAATCTTATATACAGTGAGCAGTTGTATTTCTATAATAGATAATCATAAATGTCATTGATAATGATGTGGAATTATATAAGCTATGACACTTTACATCCTGGATCTAGAACCTACCTAACACGTTAGAGATGTACCTCTTTGGATCGATGTGTGTTTTTCAGGATGTCTGTTGATTAGCTATTTATCTATTTGATCTTTTTGCTCCTGCTCCCCCTGGGATGGTGACTTCATTTCTTTTCTCTGCTCCCCCTCAGACTCATGATCTTCTTCTTTATTTGGCTCCCCCTCAAACTCTCTATCTATAGGATCATCATGCTCTGGCTCCCCCTCAGATGATGATTTTACTTCTGCAACTACTGTCTTCTTTCTTAACTTTCTCTTGGCCTTCTTATTTTCTTTTCTTCTACTCTCCTTGCTCTTCCTTAAATGCCTCTTTATATACCTCTTGTTCTCCCCTTTTTTGTCATTAATCACTTGTAAAAGCTGCACCATGTTGGACATAAGTTGCTTCATCATGTAAGATGAGTTACCAGCCTCAATCTGGATTTCTTGTTGGCTCAGCTCAAGTTTAGGGAGAAAGACTGATTTAGATTGTCAATCTTGTTAGAGAGGGATTGGATTTGCTCTTCATTTGCCTTCTGTGCTCGTAGAGCTTCTTCCTTCTGATCATTTATAGCCTTTAGATAGATTTGATCTCTCTCTTTGATTTTGAGAGATATATCAGACATGGTTGCTTGAAGTCTATCTTGAACTGCATTATCTCTTGCTTCTGTCAACATCTTTGCCTCTTTAGTGATGATAGATATCTTCTCAACCAACTCATCAGAATTCTTCAATAACTCATGCTCCGTAGGAGTTTGGTCATGTGGTTGGGCAGGCTCTTGTTGAACACCAGATTGAACTCTACGATTTTTATTTTTGGACAGAGTAAGAATTTGGTAAATCGTTGCGTGCCAATCACTGTTGGACGATAAAGGAATTTCAGACAATTGTGCTTGGAGAGAGGGAAGCTTCTCAAACTGAACTTGATCATTTTCCATGGTAGAGTGAAAGGACTCTACGATCATCCACTTGGGCATATTTCTTCTTCCATTAGAGCCCACTCTATATTCGTAGGGAATGTAGTGGTTACTAGCATGTCGGTAGACTTCGAAGTGAGACTGATCTTTTATCATTTTGGTTGCAAACTCCTTTACCCTTGGAAAGTTTTGAGATACCAGATCGAAGTTCAAAACTTTGAGTAACACCAGCTGAAGTAGCTTTCATCTTTATCAGTATGTGCTTTTCACCAAGGCATCCTAGGGAAGAACCATCTCATCAGAAGATCTTCAGAATTGTACAGTATTGTTGTGTAATCTAACTCCATATTTTTCCAGTTGATAAGCACATCGTCTATAATCATTCTTATAACTCTAAGTTGTTCGTTTCCATGGCTAATCCATCTTGCTACTAGTTCAGCTGGTGGTTCATCAAAAACTTCCACCACTATTCTTCTGCTAATTTTTTTTGGAGAGAGAACTGGATAATGGTCTGCTGATTCCTCTGATTCCTTAATCTCTTCACCTCCTGAGCTTGAGTCATGCTGACTTCTTTCATCTGATTCATCAGTGAATCCTTCCTTCTGATTTTCATTACTGGAACCTTCTTCATCATCTCCTCCATTGGATTCAGACTTATCATCACTTAATTCAATGATTGCAGTAGAGTGTTCACCTTGCTTCTTTGGCACAGATTTAGCAATTAGTTTGTTGCTCTTTCTTCTTCTTGGAGGTTCAACTATAAGAGAGTCGTAATTTTCTTTTTCTTCAGAATTTGAAGCCTTTAAATCACCAGATAAGCTTCATTAATGTTCAGCATTAGCAGGGGCAGGTCCTTCTTCTTCGGACTCAGCATCTTTTGAACCATCATGTGGGCTTGTTTCAACATTTGCAGTAGAAGATGCAGTTGTGTCAACTTGCAACCTTTCTTCATCATCAGAGTGGATGCTTTGAGAGTTAGCCATAGGGCTTGCACATTCTTCTTCTTCACCATCAGATTTAGTTCTTCCTTTCATAAATTCAACTTCTTCCTCATTGTTGGACTTGCTCTTTGAGGGTTCATTCTTGAAGCTTTCAGTTCCCTTCTTATCTTCTAACTCTACTTTTTCTTCTTTGGTAGATAGAATTTCTTGAGGAGCTTGAACTGATTTCTTCATCACCTTTGCTTTCTTCTTGGATAGCTCTTGGAGTAGTCTTTTACTCCTTCTTCTTTTTGGGGTATCAGCATTTGATGTTGGTTCTTCTCCTGCTCCTTATTTCTTCTTGTCAGGGGAGAGACGACTTGATGGAGCCTCTGTATTCTTCACATTCTTAGACTTCTTCTTTGCTGGCATGGCAGCAACTGATACAGAGTCATCAGATTGAGAGCTTTCCACTTCTTGTGCCTTCCTTTTCTTGACAGAGACCTTGCTGCTCCTCCTAGTTATTATTAGCCTTCTGTTTTCCTTGATATTTTTCTTTCAGTTTACAAACAGCTATGGGGACATCACTTTATGGACATTAAGTGGTTCTCCTTCATCATCCTTTATCTTACTTCCCAGTTTCTTCTTCATTACAATGCTCACGAGTCTTCCATGAAAAACCTTTGTGAGTGGTTTATACTTCTTCATCTCTGCCTTTTCCAACCATTTGGTCAACCAATCAATTAGAATAACTCTGAAGTTTATATGTTGCTTCATGACAATTGCAGTCATGACTCTTAGTTTCAAATCACTGACAGTATCATGTGCGGTTTCCTTGCACACTATGCATTTTCATGTAATCTCAGCCAGAAATTCAAACTCTTCAGGAAACTCCTTCTTCTTCATATCCATCAAATTTACATTTCTCTTGTAACGCATTAACCTCTTGCCTTGTTCAATGTCAACTTCATCGAGGTTTATCAGACCCTAGTTGGGAAACCCTAGACATTCGTTGATGTCTGATGCCCTTATCTTCAGACTTGCTCCTTTGACCTTTGTGGATAGAAGTCCAGAATCTATAGATGCATTCGAGTAGAATTACTTCACTAGCTCTGTATAGAATAGAGTGTTGGCTTCCAAGCATTCAAAAAAACCGGCATCCTTTACAAGCTCGAGTATATCCTTGAACTTCTTTTCTGATCTTTCAAACTTCTTGAAGCTAAGTTGGATTCCGGTTATAACACGATCTTCTTCCATTTTGAGGGTTTGAAAAAAATGGGTATTTAGTTTCAGACTGCTTATGAGATATGGTTGATTGTGATTTGGGGAAATCTAGAGGTTTAATGGATTCGGGCTTTGAAGAGGTTTTTAGGGTTTGAAAAAAAGAGTGGGAGAGGTTTGATAGCTTCTGATAACTGTTTGGAGATTTTGAATTTGTCTTTATGATAGTTTCTTCTGACTCTGCATAAGATGTGATGTGTCAACCAGTCATTGGTTGCACGATTCCCAGTAAGAAACTATAACTCCCCATAAACTTTTCATTTTGATATTTCTTTCAAGAAAATAGGCATTACTGACGTGGATTAACCGTTGACCTTTTCAGCACGTAGAGTAGCTTGGTGAGGTAGCTATGGACTCTATGATTTTCTTTATCGACTCAACGATCGTCTTCTGAGTGATGCTTTAGTTGATGATTTGACACTGATCCTCATCTTTGAAGTTGCATGGCTTAACCACTGATGTACCTCATGATAGTTCGGGCACTAAACTTTTGAGGTGAGTCTGCAGAGCATCTTTCCAATCTTATCTCCATACAATCTGAGTAGTTGAGCATGTGTCTAGTTCTTCCGAGCTCCCCATGAGCTAGTGTATCCTCTGGGAAGACTGCAATCGTCGAGCCTACTCTACGATCGTTGAGGTTATACTATGATCGCTGAGTTCACTTCAGAATTTATTCCACGATCGTTGTCTGTCCTGGTACTTGAGATGAACTTGACTAAGTATTCCTTCTGGGTTAAGGTAGCTCAGGAAGGGCAAACCTCTTAGAGTGAACTAAGGATCAGGTTTGTCCCTGAGACGCTTTTCAGATGAAAAACTTTAGAAGTGATTAGCACTGATATGTCATTTAACCTTTTCTGCTGGGGAGTTTGTAACGCCCCCAAAATAGGTATACATCACCCATCTTGAGTCGCCAAATACATGGTATAAAATACAAATACAATCTTTAAAATACAACAAGAGAGCTGTGAGTTTTAATACAACTACTGTCTTCTAGACAATATCCAATCTTAGAATAAGTCCTCATTACATTTATTGTCACACTATTTAACAGAATAGTGAGGACTACTAATACACCATCTAGGACCATCACTCCGTTCCCGACTGGCGTCCCGACCACGTTCTCATTTCACGAAGAGAATAAAGAAAAGAAATGGTGAGCTCAACTAGCCCGAAGAAATATTATGACTAAGATAATGCAGAATAAATTATCATTAGTCTTCAACAATGTTAAACTGATAATATACAATAGACATCAAGTTTAACTGCAGCGGATCAAGAAATCCATTAAAAGAGTCAAGTAGAGAATATAATCTACTATCTTTTATGATTTAAAAAGTTTTTCATCACTTTTATCGCTGAGACTCGGCTTAATAAATAATCCACATCATCCCTGCACTACGGCCAAGGATATTCTTTAGGGTCACGACCACAAATTCCATGCACTACGGGCCAAGGATATTTGTGTATTCATCAATAATCATGGTCATGCCAACAACTATCCAACAATGCACTACGGGCCAATGAGGACTTTTATCACTTCTTTTGTAACATTACAGTCATAATTACACCGAATAATCCATGGTCATTATCATACCAAGTCCATCTATGCACTACAGGCCACAGATGACTTTCAAAAATATAAACATGAGAATGATGACAATGATATAAGAATTCAATAAAACAAGTTCACGAATTAATTTGTCCAGGAACCAATAACATCCAAATTGTCAACATGATACTTCTTTGTAAAGTAAAATTTAAGAATGCTCAGAAGAATATTTCCATGAAATGATACTGGATGAAGCGCAAATATCAAGGATATTTCACTAATTTCATGGAGTATAGAAGTCAAAACTTTAACCAACTGAGTATAATAAAGAATGGAATAACAACATAAATCACCATGCATGTGGTACTTCGCATAGACAGGTTATTCCAACAGAATAATAAATATGAAATAATAAATAATGGAACCAGGTCAGGTGAAATTCACACCGACAGGATATTCCAACAGAATATTAAATGCAGAATAATAAATAATGGAACCAGGTCAGGTGAAATTCACACCGATATGATATTCCGACAGAATATTAAATGCGGAATAATAAATAATGGAAACAGGTCGGGTGAAAGTCACACTGCAAGCAGGATGTTCCAAATGAGAATAATAAGTCTTGAATAATAAATAATGGAACCGGTCCTGTAAAACACACGATGTGATATTCTAATGAATAATAAAAAGAGAATAATAGAAGAATGTCACCAAGTATAGGGTAGACCACGATACAAAAGTTATTCCAATGTAATAATAAGAAATGGAATAACAGCAGTTCTCTTCATGAATAAGAAAGAATAACACCCTTACCAGTAAAAGAACTAGATATAAGAGTAGGGAAGTAGCAGAATACTTTTCTATAGTTTCTCTATAATTTCTCTCTCTGGAGTTTCAGTGAATTTGTAAGAAATAATGAAGGAATGAGCTTCTATTTATAGGAGAATGGAAGTGTACTGTGCAAGGAAAAATAATTCTGTAGATTTATTTCTTCAACCAAATACAATAAAGTCAATCAACTAACCAATAAAATCACAACAAAAATTAAAATATAATACATATATATAAACACATGTTTTCAACTTATATATATCAATATTATATATACACCACTTAATTTTTCTCCCCCATAACCAACATCAATCCCCCACCCACCCAATAATCAAATTCACTACACTCTTACACATCACTATCACACTACTACTTTTCCACCATTTCCCACTCACACACACATCACACACCTATCACTTTCACATATCATTTTCTTCCACTATATACTCAAAACACATATATACTTCTATACGTATACTCTTCCATTTCCAAAATCATTTCCCAACACATATGGGCCCCACATGTGGCCCCCACATGTGGGCCCCACCTTTAAATAATTTTCTACCGATTATTTTGAAAATGGGTAAATGGAGATTCATAAAATAAGCAAAACTTACACAAATACCTCATAAAAATCACATTAATAATTTGAACAACATTTATCACCTTTATTATAATTCACAATATTAATCGACCGTGTCGTTCCGGAAAGGGGCTTTCAATAAGGATTTCTCCTATGGCGGCCATGATTAGGTGACCAAACCTCTCTTGGCGTAACTTCTAGACATCGTTAATATTGTAATTTATAATATTAATAACTCTGTCATTTCAATTATTGATTTAATAATATATAAAATATCGACAATAATTGAATCAAATAACTTGAGATACTATGCAACAATTACTATAGCAATAATTGAACAAAACTGAGTGACTTCTCACGTAAGCATTAATAATCAATATCGTGTGCTACTATGCAACCATAGCGTATTCATCGTACTTTTACTCTATGAGAGTAGTTCAACGGTATCAATGGTAAAACTTCCGCCGTTATTTTTAATAAAATATTTTTATCGTTTTCTCAATCCGACAATAATTCCGTTGTGGGGTCCACCAATGATTGTGCCGTCGTATGAATATTCCCCGACACAAAGAGTATTCCCCGACCAATTGAATATTATATGACAACTTGCATACTTTGTAAAATTTTCAAATACTACCCACAACTATAACATTATCTCAAATCCACACCTTAATATTCAAAAAAAATATTTCGAGAAATTTAAATCTTTATTTATAAAATCTGGGGTCTCACAGAGTTCATCTACCAACTTTAGACATTTGCATTGGCTGTAATCGTGGTGTCCTCCTGCTCTTACACTACGATGAGATGTTTAATCATAGGCGCTCCACGATTTTGAGTTGGTTGGTTCACAAGGTTATTAGTAGTACGTTTTGAGACGTTCCTACTGACTATGGATCTTCATTTAGTTCATCAGCCACAACGTTTTTGGACTCTGTGACTGGTACATTTCTTCATAGTATATCTCTAATATCTTTTGTGCTGCTGTTCTTTAGCAGATCACTGCTCCCCCATAGTTGATACTATCTTCTCAGAGAGGTGTGAGTTCTTCTTCATCATGTGTATCAGAATGCAGCCTTGCATATCTCCTTCTTATATCACAGACATGGATATCTTCGGGATTGATCACTCTACGATCATTTGACAGCACTACGAACGTAGTCTCCTTCGACGGTTTGTTCTTGTGAAGTTTTGCTTCTATGATGAGTTCCTTGAGGGTTCTTCTTAGTTGATATGCTTTGGATGATAGAGCATATATATGACCCTTTTTATCTTAGGGTGGATGGTCTGCTTCTATATGGAGAACAACAACCATGTGAGCTTCATTCATGTTAGCTTAGTAAGTCTTCAATGACAGGCTTTGACAAATAAGGATTTTGTCAGAAACATTTCTGAAATGTCTTAAGCCTTCTGCTGGTTGAATCCTTTTGACTGAAGTCTTCTCCTTCAACATTCCTTAGTGTGGTCAGATAGACTTGGTACCTGCAGGTTAGGTAAATTTCTATTTTTGTTACCCATGGTTAAATGGGTCCTGCCAAGTTAGCCTTCAAAATCCTTGTTCCTCATATGTTTGAATTTTTATCATATTGATCACCACCAATCATATCCATGCATGTATCTAGTTTAGATATTACATTTTAATATGCACAATGATGAGTGTGTATAAGATTAACCATTTTACAAGACACTCTTTTTCTTTAATGGTTTTATCATTTGCTTGGTTATGTTCACAGAGTTTAAATGTACACATAGTGAGAATCAACTCTAACACTTATTTGTATCTGATTGATTCATGGAGGTGATCAGTTTCTATGAATCTTCAAGATACTTTTGTAGAACTGATCATACTCTATGTGTTATCAAAAACTTAGAACATAGGTTTGTACATACATACTAACCCATCAGCAAAGATTACTCCACTTAAGAATAATTAAACATTGGTATGCTTATGACCTATTTCAAACTTCTTTCAAGATGTTATCTTAAACCTAAAACTTGGATGGAGAGAAAGTTTATTAGCATTTGAGTTTTCAACTTCAGTGTACTTTCTCTCTTCTCCTTTTTAGGTAGAGTATGGCCTCTTGATAGAATACTGTTATAGTGCATAAGGTGATGCAATATGATGTACACATTTATACTGATGAGGAACCATACCTTTACATTGTCCATTTCTTGACAGTCATTTATCTTGATATACTGAGATTAGGCATTGATGTGCATACTTTTTCCTTCACGTCTGACAGATTGTTACTCTAGTTGTCCTTTGATCAATCAGTCATTGTAACGATCGAGAAATTTGTAATTTAATTTAAATATTTATTGAATTAAATAAATATTTTAAATAATCTATTTATTGAGGAAAATAAATAATTAATGAATTGTGGTGAATTAATTTAGTAACTAAATTGATTAATGTTAATTAAGTTGAGTAATGATAATTTTATCTGAAGGATTTAATTTAAGGAAATAATTAAATTAAATCAATTGCTTAATATGTAAGAAAATAATTAAATTAAATGAATTGTTTAATTTAATGGAAATAAATAAATTAAATAAAGTGATGTTTCTAATTAAATTAGATATATAATTATTTATTAATTATAAGTATAATGATAATAAGATTTTTATTTTTATTATTATAAGTTAATTTAAATCAACTAAACTAAGGTTATTTAAATTAACTAAATTAAGGTGTGACACAAAGTAACTATATAATATAAATAATATAAAAATAATCTAGTTGGGGGTTTTGGTGTATGGCCAAACAAGGCTTTGTGGCCTTTGGTCTAACTTAACGGATGAAGGCGCATTGTTTTTTTTTAACTGATAGAGATCGTAGGAGAGTTAAGCCATATCAGTTTATTTTCTTTTGCGTCTTATTTTTCTCTTAAGGCTGTAAGAGCAGAGTTGAGAGAGAAGAGAGAGAGAGCGTAGGAATTGAGAGAGAAGGAGGTTTATAGAGAACTTGAGAGGTTGAGAGAAAACCTAAGCAATTTCAGTGTTTAGCAAGGAATTATTAAACATATTGAAGGTATTCTATCTAACCCTTGTATTATATATATATATATATATATATATATATGAATTTACGGCAAGTTTGTTTATGTTCTATGAATTTTAATTCTTTCAAAATTGTTGTTGTGTAACTAAATTATGGTGGATATATGTGATATAATGCTAGAGTTTATGTTTAAACAAGGAAATTGTATGCTAACTTCGTTCTAACAGTAGAAATAATGTCAGTATGTGTACTTTTTGCATATGGCTTGGGTAATTGTCAATTTTAGTGGCCAATTTGGATGTTAAACTATAAATTGACGCTTGTATATGTTAGTTTATTAAGAAATGAGCATAACATAACTTGAATGAGGCGAATTGGCCATGTATTGAATTCGCAGTATGGATTGTTGGGGATGAATATCAAAAATTGAGTTTTATATGAAAATCATGAAATTTGAGAAATTAACCTAACTTAAATTGTTACTAAATTATTTTAATTGGTGGAATATGTTCACAAACATGGTTGTGATAGTTCTATATCATTTTTACCTGATATTATCACTGTTTGGTGGGTGAATTTCGTGTTAGTTGGGCTAAAATCCACATTCTCTTCTTAGTCTCTGCCTTTAATAAATGCTTGTGTGTAATTTGCTACCGATGCTAAAGCAGCAAAAAATGGTAAAATTACCTGCTGGTCCCGAGCTTAAGTATAAGTATGGCAATATTTGCGCCATACCGGGTCTGAGACAGTGAAGTCTGCCTATTTGTAGGTCATATATAATAGACTTATGTTAGCTAAGCAAGCATGTTAATGATGTTAAGGCATAATAAAAACTATAATAACATATTGTAATGTGTTGTGATGCAATGTGTAAAGATTTGAAATAATTATTTAAATAAGTTATAAAATGAAACCAAATGTGATGTTTTCAAAGGTTAGAGATGAACGGTTAGGTTATGTTGGCTTGTAATGAGATTTCACATCCGTTAAGTATATTAACCTACGTGGTTAGGTGCTAGGTTAGGGTTATGACCTAAATGATGGTTTAAACCCTAAAGCTAATATTCATATAACTAATTATTTTTGCGATTTCAATGATATATGTAGGGTAATTGGAGATTATCTTACATTTGTGTAGCTTACAATCAAGGCAAGTTTTTAACTCTACCTTGTTATTATTAAGCAAGTTTCTAAACCTTACCTCTTTATATTGAACAAGTTTTATCCTAAACTTTTATTCAGGAAGCTTTCTAACTTCATTCTTCTATTAATGAATACAAGTTCCTAAACTTTAATTGAGCGAGGTTATTGATTTTATTCTTATGTACGATTGAATAAGATCTTGTAACCTATTTCGTTACATCGAATGAGTTTCACATTTCTGTTTCTTATTATTGTTATTCAGAACTTGTATTGCTTTAATTCATTGCCTCAAATGAGACTGTTCTAACTCATCTGAACGTAGCACTTTGCATGAATTCCATGTTTACCCAAATGTATATTGTTGTTATTAACCTTGATCTAAATAGCCTTGTTCGGTTATAAATTCTTGTATCAAACCTTTATTGATGTAAACTGAGTAGTGTTCTAAAATTCTAGAAACACTGATAAGCTAGTTCCAAACTAAACTTTCTTTAGTGCGAAAATTATAAATTCAAACTGAGACGAACAACCCTAACATAGGGGATTTTATACATGTAACGTTTAGATATTTGTGCACAGAGACATGGTACAAAGGTTGATCCCCAAAGCACGTTAAGAAGGGTCCGTGATAGTCTAAATGATTATTAAGGTTGGGTAATAATACCTAAGTGCCGGGGACATAGTTCGTGGTCTTAAGACCCTCAGATAATTAAAGTTCGAACTTGTTTTCTATTCTTAATTCGTAGAACAAGTTCTTTATTGTTCAGCTTTCGTTGTTCACTCTCATGTTTCTATCACTACTACTTTCTATATCGGTGAGCATCTATTTTCTAACTCTTGCAATTAACACTGCAGCAAAAGTGGAGAAAGTCGAAGAGCCATCTACTAGCAAAGTAAAGGGTAAGATAACCAAGTGTTGAAGACTTATGAGAATTTTATTTTTATGTGTTATGTTAAAGACTTGCTTTATTTTATGATGTATTCTGCAAACTTATGTAATAATTTTAAGGTTAGATTACCTGAGATTATTGTGAGATGATGATGTAACCCTTTAATGGGAAAGATTATTGTTTAAGTTATTTAAATAATGTCTTTATCCTTTATAATGGGTAGTTAGATGTAATGGTTTTTGATAGTGAGCACCAAATCCTGTGGGAATGGAGTACTTGGATTTGGGGGTGTCACAGTCATAGTCTTGAAGATGTAGGCTGAGAGAATCTTGGCATCTTTAGTTCTTTGACAACTTTAAACCTTAAGGTTCACATCCAGTTTCTTGTTAGCCAAATACATATTTGAGAAATTCTCCTTTCTTCTCTGGATACGTGCTTCTTAGCATATATGGCTATCTCTTCTTTCAGACTGGTGGATGCTTAACTCTTTGCTTTTGATGCTTCTTGAGCTTCCTTACATGGTCTTCAGACTACAAGATTGACTTTGGCCAAGGATTGGTCTTGTTGGTATGACATTTAAGAATATTGACCAATCAGAGCAGCTTCAGGTGTATATCACACATTTACCTTTACACAATATTTCAAACGTGTGAGCTCATATGTATTTACAAGTGACTTACTACTAAACTAAGTTTAGAACAATGTTTGTGCCTAGGATCAGACTCAAAGAGATTAACTTTTGAATATAGCATGAGAACCTGCTTTGATATCAATTGTTAGTTCCCAGTAGGCACAAAATAGATCTAGAAGGGAGGGGGAGGTTGAATAGATCCTTTTTAATTTCAAATACTTTTCCTGTTTATTTTGTATTTCTGATGAATTAGCATATGACAAACATAAGAATCTTTTCAAGCATAGCGGAATAAGTAAAATGTCCCTTTCATTGATATATTCATAATCATACATACATTGTTCTTAGAGTTAGTTAAGTGGTAAGTAGTTAATACATACATAACAGTTATAGCAGTTAAGTACATAATGTAAATGACATAAACTAAATGACACAAGTGATTTTATGTGGTTCCGAGACTTAAGCTCCTAATCCATTCTCCTGCTTTTAACTAGCATGATTTCCACTAAGGAAGGGCAGCATCCTGAATCACTAAGATTCCTTCAAGGCCAGCAGCCTTGGAACTTCAGTTCACTTAGAACTCTTCAAGGCCAGCAGCCTTGGAACTCCAGTTCACTTAGAACTCTTTAAGGCTAGTAGCCTTGGAACTCCTCTAGTTCCCTAGGAACTCTTCAAGCCCAGCAGGCTTGGAACTTCATTTAGTCCCTCCGGACAAAGACCCCTCAGGCCCTGGCTACTTATTGATAGTTGTTGTTGTTATTATTGGTGCGTTCACTACAAAAAATGGGCCTTTAGCAACGATTTTTCGGGTAACGACTTTATAAGTCGTTGCTAAAAGTGTATGTTGAGCAACAAAACTTGTCCTTCGTTACAGATTGTGTCGGGCTTTCACTTTTTGCAACGAAATTTATAAATGTAAGACCCTAGCTTTTATAAATAAAGATGAATTTTCTATAAATATTATTTTTGAATATTATGGAATAAATTTGATATAATGTTATAGTTGTGGGTAATATTTATAAATTTTGCAAAGTAAGCAAGTTGTTATAAAATATTCGTTTGGTTGGGGGAATATTCTTTTTGTCGGGGAATATTCGTACGACGGCTCAATCATTGGTGGACCCCACAATGGAAGTATTGTCGTAGTTAGAAAACGACAAAATTATCTTTCTATAAAAATAACGGCGGAGGTGTTACCGTTAAAACTGTTGAACTACCCGGTGGTAAAAGTACAAAGATGTCTGGCGTGATTGCAAGAGTAGACACGGTATTGATTATCGATGCTTACGTGAGAAGTCACTTAGCTATACTCAATTATTGCTACAGTAATTGATGCATCATATCTCTTATATTATTGATTCAATTATTGTCACAGTATCATCTGTATAATATGTTATATTATTAATTGAGACGACAAGTTATAAATGATTAATAATTATTGAAAGATTAAATATGTGTTGATTAAAAATAAAATGATTTGTGGTAATATTTATTCAATCCTTGATGTATATAAAGAGTCTGTTATGAGACGTTTGTGGTAAGTTTGATTATTTTATGGGGGGCCTATATGTCATCATCTAAGAGTCTCTTCGTCAATAGTATTTACCTTTGTGAATAGTAATTACCTTCGTCAATAGTATTTACCTTTGTGAATAGTAATTACCTTTGTGAATAGTAATTACCTTCGTCAATAGTAATTACCTTCGTCAATAGTAATTACCCCTTCGTAAATAGTAGTTGTCCCTTCAATATTACCAAGAGTTAACTGCCTCTTCGGTGTTCCAAGGGTTAATTATCCCGTTGTCTCTTCAATATTACCAAGAGTCATTTTGACCCTTCGTTAAGACCAAGAGCCACCCTCAGTTTTTCTATAAATAGAAAGCTCATTCCTTCATTATTTCTTACGAATTCTTTCAAACTCTAGAGAGAAACTATATAGAGAAAGAAGAAAAGTATTCTCGCTACTTCACTTTTCCAATATTCGGTTCTTCTAAGGTAAGGGATATTATTTGTTGTACCGTAAGGGTGTTATTCTTTCTTATTCATGAAGAGAACTTACATTATTCCATTCATTATTATTACATTGAATAACTTTGTAAAAGTGGCATACCCTATACATAACTTTGTATACGTGGATACCCTATACTTGGTGAAATTCTTATATTATTCCATTCTTATTTATTCATTTTGAATAACTTTGATACGCTGGAATCCCCCTATACTTGGTGATCTTCTTCGTTATTCCATTCTTTATTATTACATTGGTATATCATCGTCATGTGTTTTACAGGACCTAGTTCCATTGTTTATTATTCGCATCTATTATTACATTGGAATATCCATGTCGTGTGTTTTACACCGCACTGGGTTCCATTGTTTATTATTCAAAGCATTTATTATTCTGTTGGATCATCCATCGGTGTGAATTTCACGACACGGTTCCGTTATTATTATTCTGTTGGAATAACTTTTGCTGTCTTGCGGTCTATCGCATTGCGTGGTGATTTCTTTTGTTATTCCATTCTTTATTATACCCAAATTAGTTAAAACTTTGACTTTATACTCCATGAAATTAGTAGAATATCCTTGATATTTGCGTTTCATCCAAAGATCTTTTCATGGAAATATTCTTCCGATCATTCTTGAATTTTACTCACAAAACAAGATATCTTGTTGACAATTTGGACGTTAATAATTCCCGGATAAAATAATTCTTGAACTTGTTTTATTGAATTATTATGTCATTATCATCATCCTCATGTTATATTATGTTATCTTTGGCTTACGTGCATAGATGAACTTAGTATGATTATGACTGAGGATCATTCGGTATAATCATGGCTTGATATAAATGATGTGACAAAAGTCCTCGATTATTCAGTAATGCGATGATGGATAGTTTTAGTATGATTATGACCGAGGGGTGATTCGGTATATAGTCATGACCATTGATAATTTGATGAAAATCCTTGGACAAGTGGTATAGGTGTAAGACCCGAATTTTTTTTTAAATAAAAGGAATTTCCTTTATTTATTATTTTGAAATAGTAAGGGTTGATTTGATTAATGTGGATAGTTAAGGGTTAAATACGCAAATATTTCAAAATAAGCAAGTGGTTATAAAATATTCATTTTTGTTGGGAATATTCGTTTGGTCGTGGAATATTCGTGATTGTTTGGGAATATTTATATTCCACACTAAATGACCATGTGTGGGCCCCATAACTGAAAAGCGATTGGATGAGGAAAACGATAAAGTTTGGGTGGTTATAAATACTTCTACAGTAGTTGTTACCAATTAAGACCGTTGGAATACCCGGTGGTTAAAATACTGATGAATAACGCGTGGTCGGTCAGACAAGAAGACACCAGATTGCATTGCAAGATTGTTGAATTATTGATCCTTACGTAAGATGGCACTACTCAATAATTTTCACAAAGAGTTACCGCTCAATATTTTATTTTATTGATTCAATAATTGTCATGCGTTGATATTTTATATTATTGTTGTTCAATAATTGTCACCGCACAAGATTTCCATTATCGATCAATAATTCATATTATTTGAATAATATTATTAGATAACATTATTGGCAATGTCTAGAAAGTTCGTTCTAAGGAGAGGTTTGGTCACCTAATTCGCGCGCCAAGAAGTGAGAGATCCTTATCGAAAGCCCCTCTTCCTGGGAACAAACTGGTCATTATAAATGTGATTCTCGTAATATTATTTGTGAATAATTAATTATTGATTCATATGATAAGGAAATATTTATTTTATATGAATATAAATGATGGATTTATTTATGTGGTTATTAATGAAGGAATTAATGTTGAGGTGTTTTATCAAGATTTTATCTGGATTGGAGGTGTTAAAAATCAAATCGGGGGTTTTGAGATATATCATGGGTTATAATTTTTAATCCGACTGTTGGATTGTGGTAATTTTTGGGTATGTTATACATACATAAGTTGAGTATATGTCCACAAATTTTGAACCGTTAAAATGCACGAATGATTTGTTGTGAATTTTAAGAGGTGTCGGATTCTAAATTAGGTTTATAATTGATTTTGGTGGAAAATTCTAGAATTGGTGGGCCCCACTTGTGGTTGGTGAAAAAATGTGCTGAATTTTATTTCAAATGTGGTGGGTGGCAATAGTAGCAGTAAAGCCATCGTGCAAAGCAGTCAAGTCCGCTTTTGTATGGGCTAACATTTTCCTATAAATAGAGGGCTAAGTTAGAATTGAAAATCACACCGTAAACAAAGTTTTCTCTTTTCTCTATATTATCGAGCGTATTTTGTGAGTATTTAGATACTTTGAGAGTTCTTCGTTCAAGACAAGTTTCATTCAAAGATCACTTCCGACCTTTCCTTCCAAGTAATCGATTCTTCGAGGTAAGGGATATTATTTTTTTCGTAATGATATTATTTCTTCAATATCATTATCTTTGAAATGTTGATATGAAGTTTTTATCAAATTTGGAACTTTTTCATGTCGGGTTACTATTCATGAGTTACTATTCACGAAGTTACTATTCATGAGTTACTATTCACGAGTTACTATTCACAGTACTATTCACGGTAAGCGTGAAAAATTTTTTTTGTGGAATTTCTATCTTTTGATTTGAGTTACTATTCACGATACTAAGACTATTCACGATACTGACACTATTCACGATACAAGACTATTCATCGAAAAATAAAATTTCTTCTTTTCGTCAAAATATCTATTTTGGATACTAGCTTTGATCAGATCCATGTTTTGATCATTCTTGAGTTTTACACCACTATGATTATTTTTGAGGTATTGTTGGACATGGATAAAACAAAGTACTAATCCTTAATCCTTAATCCTTGTTATTTTGTTTCAATCGGATTCGTTTCTTTAAAAATATTTTTCATCATCCTCGCCTTAAATGATGATATTATTGAATATCTTAGTGCAAAGGAATGATTTCAAGTAGTAAAGATGAATGATGATTTCAAGAATATCTTTGGCCCATAGTGCAAAAAGATGAATGATTTGAAGAATATCTTTGGCCCAGAAAGTGCAAAGATGAACAGTGTTTAAATGAACACGACCGATCGATGAATATCTTTGGCCTTTAGTGCAAAAGATGAACAGTGTTGAGATGAACATGACCGATTGATGAATATCTTTGGCCTCAGAGTGCAAAGATGAATATTTGATTTGAGATGAATATTGATTGATGTTACAGGATAAAATATTGATGATGGATCGTTAAATTCATAGATTATAGTAGATTTCATTCTCTACGTAACTCTTCTATGAATTATTATTTCACGCGAATATTGATCCAAACTTGTTGTCTATCATTGTATTCTATCATCGATTTTCCTCGTTGGAGACTAACGATAATTTGTTGTATATTATCTTAGTCATAGTATTCTTTATCGGGCTAGTTGAGCTCACCCTTTTCCTTGTTGTTCCATTTTTCTTCTCGTGGAGGCGAGAATGTAAGCGAAAGTACTAGTCGGGGTATGGAATGAAGGTTCTACAGAGAGAGTTGTTTAGTAGTCCTCACCATTTTTGTAAAATAATGTATCAATAATTATGATGGGGATTTATTTATGTGTGGATATTGTCTGTAAGACAATATTATATTTAAACTCACAAGATATATTGTCGTATTTCACACCGACATTTGTATTATTGAAGTTGTAGTTTGCTTCTTGTACCATGTATTTATTTGGCGACTCGAGAATGGGTGTTGTGTATACCTATTTGGGGGCGCCACATTGGTATCGTAGCTTAGGATATGATCTCCGCGAGGAGATCGAGGAATAGAACTAGAGGGAGAGACGAGTAAATCCTTCGCTAGTGTGTCCTACCTAAGCTTATTTGTTAGTTGGTCAGTATATAGGGATATTATGTGATATATTGATTTCCTTAATTAACCCTTGTTTTATGACAGTATTTGAGAATGTCGACTGAGAATATTAACAGTGGAGTAAATGAGACCGTGGAGATGCCTGTACTTACCAACGAGGAGAACGTGCAACAGGCTGGCAATGTACCTCCTATGAACAACACCACTGAGCAGATGATGAACGAGGGGATGTTTAGAAGCTTTTTAGATTCATGCAAAATCGCATTGAGGAGACTCGTGTTCAAAATATAGGAGGAAATGATAGTAATTCACGGGTGGTCACAGCCAAGCAGTTCAAAGAGTTGGGACCACCAGAATTTAAGGGAAAGCCAGATCCGATCATGGCGGAAACATGGGTCAAGCAAATTACCAAGATATTCGATGTCTGGGATGCACGGAGGAATGAAGGTTCCATTCGCTACTTTTATGTTCCGTGGCGAAAGGCAGACTCATCGGTGGGAGTCTGTGAAAGCATACCCATCCCAACCGCACTCAAAGATGTCTTGGGAGACGTTTCAGAGAATATTTAATGACAAATACTTTCCCCGAAAGTGTTCATTATATGAAGGAAGTGGAGTTTATTAGACCTGGAAAGGTAACAACACGAGCATTTGTCCCAAAGACGAGGCGAAGTTCATGAGTTATCCGTGTTTGCACCTCATTTGGTGGAGAATGAGGAACGATGACGCGGATGTTTCTTAGAGGTTTGAAACCCTAAGATACGCCAAGATCTCATTCTCATAAATTTTCTCTATTCAGATGTTGTCAATGTGGCTCAAATTGTTAGAGCGAGATAACGAGTACGCTCAACCGAGGGACCATAACTGTGGATCATATCAAGATAGTAGTCAACAAAATAACGATAACCACGGAGAAAGAAGAATACGAGACAAAGGCGGTAACCACTCCGTGGTAATCGTGGCCATGAAAATAGAAGTTTTAGCCCGGGAGGAGATTTTAAAAGAGGAGATTCAACAACGACCATGTGAAGACGACAAATTCGCCAGAAGAAGTAACCTGGTTCTAATGGAGGAGAACGACCACCGGCCGATATGTTATACAATGCGGAAAGAGGGGATATCATTCAAAACCGCCCACAACAGCTTTTAAGGTATGCTATAATTGTGGAAAAGAAGGACATATCGCCGAGATTCAGACGATATCGAAACCAAATCCAAATGAGAATGGTGACTCAAAAGGATGTCCCGTAAAAGTCAAAGTCAATCGGTTCTTGGAAGAGCGTTTGTCGTGACTTCATTAAAATGCGAGGAACCCGAACGGTTTAAGCACGGTTAGTTAATTATAAATTCTTGCAAGTTTATACCTTACTAGACATCGGTTCTACCCATTCTTTTTATCTTTTTCTTTGCGCCAACGCTTGAACTTGACTCACGGAGAAATTAGACTTTGACCTATTTATGGAGACTCAGTTAGAGAAACTTTCATTACATCCGTTGTTTAGAAATCTTGCTTGATTCAGGGTGGCACTATCACATTACCGTTAACCTTATTTCTATAGAGATATTTGCTTTTGATGTGATTTTAAGGTTAACTACTCATCATGCCAAATTGATTGCTTTTGTAAGGTTGTTAGTTTTCATATTCCTAAGCAACCTCGTTATTCAAATTCAAGTAATCAAACCATTGTAGTCAAACATTTTCATATCAAGCCATGAAGTCATTCGCTTATTACGGATGTCAAGTTTTCTTAGTCCATGTTATGGATTTGAATAAAGACACGCCGATTTGAATAATATTTCTGTTGTTATTGATTTTTCCCGACGTATTTCTGAAGAATTTTCGCTTACTCCCCAAAGCCCGATATTAAATTTTGTATCGAATTTGAACCCCAGACAAAACTCATTTCTAAAATCTCATATCGAATGGCTCCTATTGAACTTCGTGAGTTAAAATTCAACTATAGAATTTGGTACCGAGCCTTTATCTCGTGACTTCCTTTGTGGAATTTACCTAAGCCGCACTCTCATAGGGGACGCCATATTCGTGCGATAGTAAATCGATAGGTGTCATTGTGACGCATATCCAAGATTGGGATATGAGTCACAAATTGAGAGCAACCTAAGTCAAGAATCTAAATACGTAGCTTTCTAAGCTTAGTTGGTTATTATTCTGGAGATTCGTTGAAGGATATTCTCAATCGCTATTCCATTAACGCAATGACTCGTAGAGATACAAAATTCGAATGGAGCAAGGAAGGTGGGAAGAGCTTCAAGAACTCAAGAGGAGACTCATTTCAAAGACATGTTCGACCATGCCATCCTCGAAAAGTTTAACGTGGTAGCCGACGTGTTGAGTAGAAGATCGATATAAGCACGAAATACGATATTGTCAAAGACTAAAAGATAATTTACAAATAATAGAGATGGAGATGAAAACTCTAGGTACCCACGTGATGATATACGAGTATAATCGACTTTTTAGTTAAAGTCGTCAAGCCAACCCGAGAAATGATGCGTATAAAGAAGAAAGTACAAGAAGGAGCTATTCTTAGCGAGAATTGATGAAGAAGGAATACTTTGAGTCCACTCTAGACTTTGTGTTCCTAACGACACGATTTGAAGTACAAGATTATGATGGAGGCACACAATACACCATTTGCAATCCATCCCGGAAGTACTAAAATGTATCGTGATCTTCGACATACATTTTGGTGGAACAATATGAAGAGAGAGATTGCAAAGTTTATCTCAATGTGTTAACTTGTCAACGTGTAAAGGCGAGCAGCATCTAGTACCTAAGGGTCCGCTGCAACCACTTGAGATTCCGGAATGGAAGTGGGAACACATTACCATGGATTTCGTTACGGGTCTTCCCCACGTTTTCAAGGCATCAATGCTATTTGGGTTATTGTTGATTGATTAACCAAATCGCTTCATTTCGCCGACACGGAGACTTATTCCTTGAACGCCTTGCTAGTATGTACGTGAATGAGATTGTGAGGTTGCATGGCATGCCTCAGATCCATAGTTTTGGATCGTGACCCAAGATTCACTTCAAGATTTTGGGTTAGCTTGCAAAAAGCTATGGGCACGGATTTGCGATTTAGTTCGCATATACCATCCCCAAACGGACGGACAATCGAGAGGACTATTCAAACTCTTGAAGATATATTAAGACTCGTGTCCTAGACTTCAAGGGTAGTTGGGATAAGTATTTACCATTGGTGGAATTCTCCTACAACAACAACAGCTTATCAGCAAGTATAGGTGTGGCTCCATTCAAGCATTATATGGACTAAAATGTCGTTCTCCAATATGTTGGGATGAGGTGGGTGAAGCAACATTGTTGGGACCCGAGTTAAGACGATGATCACCGAAAAGATCCAAATGATTCGACAACGATACAAACCGGCACAAGATCGACAAAAGAGTTATGCGGATCTTCATCGAAAGGATGTGGAATTTAATGTAGGGGATCATGATTATTGCGAAGTTGCTCCATGGAAGGGAGTTACAAGATTTGGGAAGAGAGGAAAGCTCAAATCCACGATTTATGGTCCATTTCAAATTCTTGACCGAGTAGGAAATGTAGCCTATAGACTTGCGTTACCTCCAAGTATGTCTCGTGTTCATAATGTGTTTCACATATATCTGCATTTCAGAATATGTGAAAGACCCAACCACGTTATAGAAAGTTAGAACCGGACGAGATAGCCAAGACTTAACGTATGAGGAGGTACCTGCCAAGATTTTGGATAGAAGGAGCACGCCCTACGCCAAGAAAGGTCATACCACAAGTTAAAGTTTTGTGGAGGAATCATGCTATAGAGGAAATGACCGGGAATTGGAAACTAAATGAAAGCGAGGTATCCTCACCTTTTCAAACACCAGTATCGCACGTCAATTTCGAGGAAATTTTTATAAGGAGGGAGGTCAGAAGACCTCAAAATTTTTTAAATAAAAAGGAATTTCCTTTATTTATTATTTTGAAATAGTAAGGGTTGATTTGATTAATGTGGATAGTTAAGGGTTAAATACGCAAATATTTCAAAATAAGCAAGTGGTTATAAAATATTCATTTTGTTTTGGGAATATTCGTTTGGTCGTGGAATATTCAGATCGCTTGGGAATATTCGCATAATACTAATTAAATGCATGTGTGGGCCCCATAACGAAAAAGCGATTGGATGAGGAAAACGACAAAGTTTGGGTGGTTATAAATAACTGCCAGTAGTTGTTACCAAGTTAAGATCGTTGAATACCCGGTGGTTAAAATACAAGAATACGGCGTGGTCGCATAAAGAAGACACCAGATTCGCAAGATTGTTGAATTATTGATCCTTACGTAAGATGGCACTACTCAATAATTTTCACAAAGAGTTATCGCTCAATATTTTATTTTATTGATTCAATAATGTTGCGTTGATATTTTATATTATTGTTGTTCAATAATTGTCATCGCACAAAGATTTCCCATTATCGATCAATAATTCATATTATTTGAATAATATTATTAGATAACATTATTGGCAATGTCTAGAAAGTTCTGCTCTAAGGAGAGGTTTGGTCACCTAATTGCGCCAAGAAGAGAGAGATCCTTATTGAAAGCCCCTCTTTCCCGAAACACTGGTCATTATAAATGTGATTCTCGTAATATTATTTGTGAATAATTAATTATCGATTCATATGATAAGGAAATATTTATTTTATATGAATATAAATGATGGATTTATTTATGTGGTTATTAATGAAGGAATTAATGTTGAGGTGTTTTATCAAGATTTTATCTGATTCGAGGTGTTAAAAATCAAATCGTGGTTTTTGAGATATATTACATGTGAGTTATAATTTTAATCCGACCGTTGGATTGTGGTAATTTTGGATATGTTATACATACATAAGTTGAGTATATGTCCACAAATTTTGAACCGTTAAAAATGCACTAATGATTTGTTGTGAATTTTAAGAGGTGTCTGATTCTAAATTAGGTTTATAATTGATTTTGGTGGAAAATTCTAGAATTGGTGGGCCCCACTTGTGGTTGGTGAAAAATGTGCTGAATTTTATTTCAAATGTGGTGGGTGGCAATAGTAGTGTAAAGCCATCGTGTAAAGAAAGTCAAGTCCGCTTTTGGGCTAACATTTTCCTATAAATAGAGGGCTAAGTTAGAATTGAAAATCACACCGTAAACAAAGTTTTCTCTCTCTCTCTATATTATCGAGCGTATTTTGTGAGTATTTAGATACTTTGAGAGTCATTGTTCAAGATAAGTTTCATTCAAAGATCACTTCCCGACCTTTCCTTCCAAGCAATCGATTCTTTGAGGTAAGGGATATTATTTTTTCAGAATGATATTATTTCTTCAATATCATTACGTCGAAATGTTGATATGAAGTTTTTATCAAATTTGGAACTTTTTTTCATGCCTGGGGTTACTATTCATGAGTTACTATTCACGAAGTTACTATTCATGAGTTACTATTCACGAAAGTTACTATTCACGAGTACTATTCATGAAGCGTGAAAATGTTTTTTGTGGAATTTCTATCTTTTCGGTTTGAGTTACTATTCACGATAGTTACTATTCACGATACCAAGACTATTCACGATACTGCAAGACTATTCATCTAAAAATAAAATTTCTTCTTTTCATTCAAAATATCTATTTTGGATACTAGCTTTGATCAGATCCATGTTTTTGATCATTCTTGAAGTTTTACACCACTATGATTATTTTGAGGTATTGTTGGATACGGATAAAACAAAGTACTAATCCTTAATCCTTAATCCTTGTCATTTTGTTTCAATCGATTCGCTTCTTTAAAAATATTTTTCATCATCCTCACTTTTAAATGATGATATTATTGAATATCTTTCGCCCCAGAAAAGTAAAAGATGAATGATTTCAAGAATAAAGATGAATGATTTCGAAGAATATCTTTCATTCGTAGTAAAAGATGAACAGTGTTTAAATGAATACGACCGATCGATGAATATCTTTGGCCTTTAGTGCAAAGATGAACAGTGTTGAGATGAACATGATCGATTGATGAATATCTTCGGGGCCAGTAGTGCAAAGATGAATATTTGATTTGAGATGAATATCGATTGATGTTACAGGATAAAATATTGATGATGGATCGTTAAATTCATAGATTATAGTAGATTTCATTCTCTACGTAACTCTTCTATGAATTATTATTTCACCGTAATATTGATCCAAACTTGTTGTTCATTGTATTCTATCGATTTTTCCTCGTTGGAGACTAACGATAATTTGTTGTATATTATCTTAGTCATAGTATTCTTTATCGGGCTAGTTGAGCTCACCCTTTTCCTTGTTGTTCCATTTTTCTTCTCGTGGAGGCGTAGAATGTAATGTAGTACTAATTTCTGGGTATGGAATGAAGGTTCTAGAGAGAGAGTTGTTTAGTAGTCCTCACCATTTTTGTAAAATAATGTATCAATAATTATGATGGGGATTTATTTGCGTGTGGATATTGTCTCAGAAGACAATATTATATTTAAACTCACAAGATATATTGTCGTATTTTACGACATTTGTATTATTGAAGTTGTAGTTTGCTTTTGTACCATGTATTTGGCGACTCAAAATGGGTTGGATGGAATGGACCTATTTTTGGGGCGGCCACAACGAGGATGATTAGATATTGTGGTTTATTCATTAAACCGAGTCTTAGTGATAAAATTAATGAAAACCTTTTAAAACCTAAAGATAGTAGACTTTTTTTTTTACTTGACTCTTTTAATGGATTAGATATTCCGCCGCAGATTAAACCTGGTTGTCTCATTGTATTTTATCGGTTTAACATTATTGAAGACTATTGATAATTTATTCTGCATTATCTTAGTTATAATATTTCTTCTTGGGCTAGTTGAGCACACCCTTTCTTTCACTTTTTCTTCGTGAAATGAGAATATAGTCGACGAGTCGAGAAAAGAGTGATGGTCCCAAGATAGCATTAGTAGTCCTCACTATTCGTTAAATAAGTGTGACAATAAATGTAATGAGGACTCCTTGAGTATGGATATTGTCTAAATGACAATATTCCTATTAGAACTCTCGGTTTATGTATTGTCGTATGTTATACTTATGGCGTGTATAATTAAGTTTGTATTTGAATTTATGTACCATGTAAGTGGCGACCCAAGATGGGTGACGTATACCTAATTTTGGGGGCGTCACAATAAATGCTTGCAAAATTTGGAAACAAAATTCGTTGCAAAATTTCTAACCACTTAATTTCTCTTCATCGTAAGCAACAAAAGTTTTTTGTCATATATTTCGTCATTTAATATGGACCACATTCATTGGCAACATTTTTTTTTTTTCTTTGAATATTTTATACAACTTTGCAACGACTATAAAAATGTTGCTTTTAAATTAAGATAATAATAATAATAATAATAATATTAATAATAGTAATAATAATAATAATAATAACAATATTAGTAATAATAATAATAATAATAATAATAATAATAATAATAACAAATATAATAATAATAATAATAACAATAATTATTAATAATAATAATAATAATAATAATAATAATAATAATAATAATAATAATAATAATAATAATAATAATAATAATAATAATAATAATAATCCTCAAAATAATAAAGAATTGTGCCTAGTGTTTCGGGGTGGTCATTGGATCAATAATCCAAATTGAGGTCTTGGGTTCAAGCTATGCATCAACATATTTTTTGGGATAAAGTTCAATATTCGCCACGTCACTCATTCAAAACAAACATATATATATATATATATATATATATATATATATATATATATTCTTTTCAAAATTTCTTATCAAACTAAATAAAATACTAAACAAATCTCAACATTAAACTAAATATATATAAAGTAACTATGAATATTTTTATATATAAATATATATATATATATATATATATATGTAAACAAATATTCATTTCTAAATTTTATAAATTTTAGATGAAAATTTATAAATTTAGAAATAAATATTTATTTATAAATTTTAAAGATAAATTTATATGAATATTTGTTTATAAATATTTATATGAATATTTAGAGATAAATTTATATATATATATATATATATATATATATATATATTAAAATATTCATAGTTACGTTATATAAATATTCATAGTTACTTTATATATATTTAGTTTCATTGTTAAACCTCAACAACCTTAATAAATAAACCCAAATTCATATAATAAATAAAGTAAAAGAAGAACAAAACAATTCAGAATTAAACAGATAATATAAACAAATTTTTTTAATGTAAGGCAAGATGAGGATCTGTGTAGTATTTTAATTTTTTTGGGGAAATAAAATGTTTTGATATAAAGATTAATCATTGCAAAATATTAACAGTTGATCTAGTTGCTCTAGTGGTCATGTGACCAAAGTTTCAAATGTGAGGTTGCGAGTTCAAATGAACAAAATATAACATAAGAAGCAAAAATATCACAGCTATGTTAGGTGTAAGAACCCGAATTTTTAGAGATTATTAAAATAAGAATTGGAACCCATATATATATTAATAACTTATATTCAATAATTAATAAGTCACATATATATAAATTAATTATATATATATATATATAGGTATTAGCATTACAAATTTTGTACTTTCAAAATTTACTTCATGATAACAGGAGAAGCAATAACAATGGATAATATAATTTTATTATTAAAATGTGTTAGGTTCAAATTAATTTAGAATTAATGAACTATACTTTAAAATTTATTATTTTTTCATATTCTATTTATAATTGTAATTAGAGCATTCATTTTAAAATTAAAATTTATAATTTCAAAATGATGAAAAGTTATTTGAATAGTAATTTAGATTATTGATTATTGTATTTATTCAAAATAAATAAATTAATATTCATTCATTAATACTATACTTTAAAACTCATTATTTTTTTTTCTTATTCTACCTATAGTTGTAATTAAAGTATTCATTTTAAAATTTAATATTTCAAAAATTATAAAAACTTACTCAAATTATAATTTAAACAATAATTATTATATTTAGGGAAATTGAACCGATTTGAACCGATCGGTTCAGTGCAAAGACGAATCGATTCTGTATCGGTACATATAACCAGTACATACGGGGTTTCGGGATCAATTTCGGTAGGTTATTTGGCTTGATCGGTATATGTGACGCCCCAAAATTAGGTATACATCACCCATCTTGAGTCGCCACTTACATGGTATGTAATTTAAATACAACTTATTAACATAACTGCTGTGGTACAATACGACATAAATCGTGAGTTTAAATACAAATATCGTCTACTAGATATTATACAAACTCAAACAAAAGTCCTCATTCAGATTATTATCACACTATTTTACGTAATAGTGAGGACTACTAATGCTATCTTCAGGACCATCACTCGCTTCCCGACTCGTCCCAAATTTATATATTATCATTTTCAAGAGAAAAAGGAAAGAAAGGGTGAGCTCAACTAGCCCAAGAAGAAATATTATGACTAAGATAATGCGAGTAATAAATTATCAATAGTCTTCAATAATGTTAAACCCGATAAAATACAATGATAAACCGGTTTAAGCTGCAATGAATACGCAATCCATTAAAAGAGTCAAGTAGAAAATAAAGTCTACTATCTTTTAGGGTTTAAAAGGTTTTCATCATCGTTATAAATTTGAGACTCACTTTAATAAATATTCCACATCATCGAATCACCCCCTTACTACTGGCCAAGGATATTCTTTAAGTATCACGACCACAATTATTCATGCCACTCACGGGCCAAGAATATTTGTGTATTCATTAATGGTCATGATCATGCCAACAATCATGCCCATCAATGCACTACTACCAATCGAGGATTTTTATCACATCATTTGTAACATTACGGCCATGATTACACCGAATAGTCTCTCGTCATAATCATACCAAGTCCATCTATGCACTACAAAGCCATGAGATGACTTTCAAAAAAATATAAACATGAGGATGATGACAATGATATAAGAATTCAATAAAACAAGTTCAAGAATTATTTTATCCAGAATTATTAACGCCCAAATTGTCAACATGATCATCGTTTTTGTAGAGTAAAATTCAAGAATGATCGTAAGAATATTTCCATGAAAAGATATCTTTGGATGAAAACGCAAATATCAAGGATATTCTACTAATTTCATGGAGTATAGTCAAAGTTTTAACCAACTGGGTATAATAAAGAATGGAATAACAAAAGAAATCACCATGCGATGCGATCGCACGCATAAAGTTATTCCAATGTAATAATAAATAACGGAACGAATCAAATTGAAATTACACCAAACAGGATGTTCCAAATGTAATAATAAAGATGGAACGGATCCCGGTGTAAAACACACGTATAGGATATTCCAATGAGAATAATAAAGGCGGAACCTGTGTCCGGTGTAAAACACATGCATGTGATGTTCCAATGAATAATAAAGAGGCGGAACCAGTCCGGTGTAAAACACATGCATGTGATGTTCCAACAGTAATAATAATAAAGACGGAACCAGTCCTGTAAAACACATGCATGAGGATGTTCCAAATGTAATAATAGAAGAATGTCACCAAGTATAGGGTAAACCACTTATACAAAAGTTATTCCAATGTAATAATAAGCAATGGAATAACAACAGCTTCTCTTCATGAATAAGAAAGAAGAATAACCCCTTACATTTGGTAGGAGATTGAATCTTTAAAGAAGTAGTAGTAAAAAAATACTCTTCTTCTTTCTCTCTTATTCTCTCTATACTTTCTCTCTCTATAGCTTGAATGAATTCGTGAAAATAATGAAGCCCTAGGCCTCTATTTATAGAAGATTTCTAGCTTAGCACCGCCTTGTGTGAAAAGGCAAGTGGCTCGACTTAATCGGTTTGACTTTCAGTAATGTGAAACGACAAGTGGTTCGGCCACAGTAATGTGAAACGACAAGTGGTTCGGACGTCTGGTAAAGGTAATTACTATTAACGAAGGTAAATACTATTGACGAAGGTAAATACTATTCACAAGAGGTAATTACTTATCGACGAAGGTAATTACTATCGACGAAGGTAAATACTATTCACAAGGGTAATTACTATTGACGAAGGTAAATACTATCGATTGAAGAGACTCTTAGATGATAACATATGAGCCCCCATAAAATAATCAAACTTACCACAAATCATTTTTTTTCATCAACACATATTTAATCTTTCAACAATTATTAATCATTTATAACTTGTCATCTCAATTATTGATTTAATACTATAACATATTATATGAGATGATACTATGACAATAATTGAATCAATAATATAAGAGATATGATGCGCAAAGAATTATCTTGTAGTAATAATTGGCATAGTCGAAAGTGATTTCTCACGTAAGCATCAATAATCAATACCGTGTGCTACTATGCAACTACGCCAGACATTCATTGCTTTTACCAGGGTAGTTCAACAGCTTTAAACAGAAACACCTCCGTAGTTATTTTATATAAAAATATTTTTGTCGTTTTCTCAATCAAACAATAATGTTGTGGGGTCCACCAATGATTGAGCCATTATGTATTTAATATTCCTAACAAAAAGAATATTCCCCACCAAACGAATATTTTATAACAACTTGCATACTTTGCAAAATTTATAAATATTACCCACAACTATAACATTATATCAAATTTATTCCATAATATTCAAAAATAATATTTATAGAAAAAATTCATCTTTATTTATAAAAGCTGGGGTCTTACAACCTCCCTTCTTATGAAATTTAAGCCCTCGAAATTAGGGTACGACTGGTATGTCAAAGAGGTAAGGATACCTTGATTTCATTTGATTCTAACTCCCAAGTCATTTCCTCAACATCGTGGTTCCTCCATAAAACTTTGACTTCGAGGTATAACCTTCGAGCGTAGAATATGTTCTTTCTTATCCAAAATTTGAACAGTACCTCTTCATACGTCAAATCTTCCGCTAATTCGTCCTAGGTTCTAACTCAATAATATGGTTCGGGTCTTTCACATATTTACGTAACATAGATATGTGAAAAACGTTATGAACACGAGACATATTTCAAGCAGAAAGTTAAAGAGTCTATAGCCACATTCCTACTCGATCGAGGATTAAAATGGACCGATGAATCGAGGGTTAAGTTTTCCTCTCTTTCCAAATCTTGTAACTCCTTTCCATGGAGCAACTCTTAACAACACATGATCTCTATATCGAATTCCACGTCCTTTCGATGAAGATCAAGATAACTCTTTTGTCGATTTTGTGAGGTTTTTATACGTTGTCGGATTGTTTGAATCTTTTCCGTAGTCATACGTATCAACTCCGGTCCCAACAACGTTGTTTCACCCAATCTCATCCCAAAGATTTCGAGAACGACAATTTCTTCCATACAACGCTTCGAATGGAGCCATGCCAATACTTGCTTGATAAAAGTTGTTGTTGAGGAAAACTCCACCAATGGTAAGAACTTGTCCCAACTCCCTTGAAATCAAGGACACGAGTCTTAATAGATCTTCTAGAGTTTGAATAGTCCTCTCCGATTGTCCGTCCGTCTCGAGGATGATATGCCGAAGCTAAATCGTAAGTCCTGTGCTCATAGCTTTTTGCAAACTAACCCAAAATCGTGAAGTGAATCTTGGGTCTCGATCGAACGAAACTATGGATACCAGCATACCATGTATCTTACAATCTCGTTTATGTACATACGAGCAAGACGTTCAAGTGTATAAGTTTCTCGTGTCGGAAGAAATGAGCAGACTTGGTCAACCTATCAACAATGACCCAAATCGCATCAATGCCTTGAGAAACCTTAGGAAGGCCAGAACGAAATCCATGGTAATGTGCTCCCACTTCCATTCGGAATTTCAAGTGGTTGCAATGGACCTTTTGGTACTTGATGCTCCGCTTTAACTCGTTGACAAGTTAGACACCTTGAGATAAAAGGCGCTTATCTCTCTCTTCATATTGCTCCACCAAAATGTATGACGAATATCATGATACATTTGGTACTCCTGTGATGGATTGCAAATGGTGTGTTGTGTGCCTCCATCATGATATTATACTTTAAATCGTGGTCGTTAGGAACACAAAGTCCGGAGTTGACTCAAGTATTCCTTCTTCATCGATTCTTGCTTCCTAAGATAGCACCTTCTTGCACTTTCTTCCTCATAATGATCACTCCAGTGTCCGTAGCTTGAGCGACTTTTAACTTTATCAATTAAAGTCGGTTCTACTGTGATACTCGCTATCATCACACGCGTCCTCGAGTATTTAATTCTATCTCCATCCTTTTGCAAGTCACACAAATGGGCCTTTGCGTTGACAATATCGCACTCAGATTTGCATATGATTTTCTACTCAATCGTCGTCACTACCACGCTCGCTTTCCGAGGATGGTATGGATGGTATGATCATAATCTTTCAGCAGCTTCAAGCCAACGTCGTTGTCGCATGTTGAGTTCTTTTGAGTGAAGAAATATTTGAGGCTTTTATGATCCGTAAAGATCTCCACTTTCTCCCCATACAAGTAATGCCTCCAAATTTTAAGTGTAAAGATAACAATTGCTAACTCTAGATCATGAGTAGGATAATTCCTCTCATATTCTTTGAGTTGTCGCGAGGCATAAAGCTATTACTTTTCCATGTTGCATGAGAACACATCCCAACCCTTTTGCCCGAAGCATCACATGAGATGACAAATCCTCCGAGCAGGATGGTATTGTCGAACAGGTCTTTGAAATAAGTCTCCTCTTGAGTTCTTGAAAACTCTTCTCACGATCTTCGCTCCAACCGAACTTTGTATCTTTCAAAAGTCGGTGAGTCGATGGAATAGCGATTCGAGAAAATCCTTCCACGAATCTCCGATAATAACCAAACTAAACCGAGAAAGCTACGCATACTTGGTCATCGATTTAGGTTGTTCCTACTTTGAATAGCTTCAATCTTTCTTTGGGTCAACAGATATTCCATGACTTGATACCCGCGTGCCCAAGGAATGCTACTTCTTCAAGCCGTAACTCGCATTTCTTCAACTTGGCATAAAGCTTATATTCACGAAGCTTTTGGAGTGTCACCTCAAGTGTTGCTCATGATCTTCACGGCTTTTGGAATAAATAAGGATGTCATCAATAAAGACGACCACAAAGTGATCTAAATATTCTTGAATACTCGGTTCATCATATCCATGAAGGCAAGAGAGAGCATTAGTCATCCAAAGGACATGACTAGGAATTCATAATGCCCGCATGAGAGTTCTGGAAGCCATCTTTGGAATGTCGTAGTTCTAATCTTCAATTGGTGATATCCGGAACGAAGATCAATCTTTGAAAAGAATTTGGCTCCTTGCAAATCGGGTCAAACAGTCATCAATACGTGGCAATGGATACCTATTTTTGATGGTGACGTGATTCAACTCCCGATAATCAATACAAAGTCGCATACTCCCATCTTTCTTCTTCACGAATAGAGCAGAGCACCCCAAGGAGAAGTACTAGGACGAATAAAGCCAATGTCTAACAATTTCTGCAGTTGGGTCTTTAACTCCTCAAGTTCAATAGAGCTATTCGATATGGGGCTTTGAAATAGGTTTTTGTCACGGTTCAAGGTCGATACAAAATTCAATTTCACGCCTCGGGGTAGGCGGGGAAGTTCTTCTTGGGAATACGTCAGAAATTTATTAACAATAGGAATATCGCTTAAAACCCGATTTATTTTTATTTAAATCAGGATATGAGCTAAGAAAGCTTGACATCCGCTTTTCAATAAACGAATAGCTTTATGGCTTCGAGACGACCGTGATTGATTTTAATGGTTTGGTCGTTTGAATTAAGATAATAGGTTGATTAGGAATATGAAAGCTAACAACCTTACGAAAACAATCAATTTTTGCATGATAAGTAGTTAACCAATCAATCCCTAAAATCACGCCAAATGCAAGTATTTTTAATGAAATAAGATCGACAGGTAATGTGAGGGTACCGATTTGAACCAAACAAGACTTATAAGCAAATGGATGTAATGAAGGTTTCTCCCAACGGAGTTTCCACAGAGATAAGTCAAAGTCTAATTTCTCTCGAGTCAAATTTAATCGATGAGCGCAAGTAGGAGAAATAAAAGAATGGGTAGAAACCGGTATCAAATAAAGTATAGACTTCATTAGAGTTTCACGATAAGCTTACCCGTGATGACCTCATTCGGATTCTTGCTCTTTGGGAGGTCACAACAAATGCTCTCCTTGACCTTCTGGTTTTGAATTTTCCAGGATGGCCTTTGGTGCCTCCATCCTAGCCGAATTTGTCTTTGATGAACGCACAAAATCGAGCTAAGTGACCTTCTCTTCCACAATTATAACATGCTTTGACGAATGAGATGACGCAGTTTTGATCGATGTGTCCCTCTCCTCCGCATTTGAAGCATATGATAGGTGGTCTTTCTCCTTCCTTAACAATGGGTCTTTGTGGTCGACGCGTCTTTCCATCATTGTTGAATCTCCTTTTTGAAATGTCCATTCTTATTGTTTTGGCCCCGATTACCGGAAAGTGGTTACTATATTCGCCCGTTGATTCCTCCACGCTTGTTGTCACCGCCGATGACTATTCTCGTTGGTATTATAATTTTGCTTACCGCTCTCTTTTAGTCAAGGTTGACTCATTATCGCTACTCCACTAACTCGAGCCCTATTTACAACATCTCGAATACAAACACGGTTTATGAGAAATAAGATGTCGACGATTCCGCTTCAAACCTCTTAAAACATTCGCGCCATTCTCTCTTCATTATCCACCAAGTGGGACCTAAACCGTGATAACTCCGCAAATTTTGCCTCGTATTGCGACACCTGGCCATATTGTTTTGTTCCAACTTGATAAACTCCACCTCCTTCATGTGGCGAATACTTTCGTGAAAGTATTTGTCGTTGAACAGCCTCCTGGAACTTCTCCCAAGATATCTTCAAGATTGGTTGAGTACGTTTTACCGATTCCCACCAAGAATCCGCCTCTCGCCGCAACATAAAAGCGTGAAGGGAACCTTTTGCTCTCTGAGCATCCCAAGACATCAAATATCTTGGTAATCTGCTTTATCCATGCTTCCGCATGAAGTGGTTTTGGCTCTCCTTAAACTCCGGTGGTCCCAAGCTCTTTAAATTGTTTAATGGTGACCGCCGAGAGTTTTCCGTGTTTCCACTACGTTTTGGATGAGAGTCGCCTCTCTTCATTGCCAGATAAATCGCATAAAGCCTCAACATTTGATCATTAAAATCATTTGGTCGGTGTTGTTTTTTGCATGAGGATTGTCGCCTTCCGATGCACATTATCCCGATTATTGATATGTGGTGAATCAACAATACGCTGCGCTCCATTGCTATTCTCAACATTCTCGGATGTCATTTTCAGACATCGCCACAAAACAAAAGGTTAATTGACATGTAACAAATTATCCCTATCTTCACCAACCAATAAAATATCACATAAACTTAGGTAGGTCATACTAGCCAAGGTATTCCCGCTCTCTCCCTCCTAGTACTATTCTCACATCTTAGCCAGGATCACATCCCTAAGCTCGATACCAACTGCGACGCCCCAAAATTAGGTATACATCACCCATCTTGAGTCGCCACTTACATGGTACGTAATTTAAATACAACTTATTAACATAACATGCAGTGTACAATACGACATTATAAATCGTGAGTTTAAATACAAATATCGCTTCACTAGATATTATACAAACTCAAACAAAAGTCCTCATTACTGATTATTATCACACTATTTTTACGTAATAGTGAGGACTACTAATGCTATCTTCGTGACCATCACTCGTTTCCCCGACTCGTCCCGGCTATATTATCATTTCTCAAGAGAACAAAGTGAAAGAAAGGGTGAGCTCAACTAGCCCAAGAAGAAATATTATGACTCAAAGATAATGCGTAATAAATTATCAATAGTCTTCAATAATGTTAAACCGATAAAATACAATAGACAACCGCTTTAACTGCGGCGGAATATGCAATCCATTAAAAGAGTCAAGTAGAAAATAAAGTCTACTATCTTTTAGGGTTTAAAAGGTTTTTTCATCATCGTATATAGTTGAGACTCGCCTTTAATAAATATTCCACATCATCGAATCACCCCCGCACTACTGGCCAAGGATATTCTTTAGTATCACGACCACAATTATTCATGCACTACGGCCAAGAATATTTGTGTATTCATTAATGGTCATGATCATGCCAACAATCGTCCATCAATGCACTTCTACGGCCAATCGAGGATTTTTATCACATCATTTGTAACATTACGGCCATGATTACAAATCAATAGTCTCGGTCATAATCATACCAAGTCCATCTATGCACACTACTGCCACAGATGATTGAAAAAAAAAAAATATAAACATGAGGATGATGACAATGATATAAGAATTCAATAAAACAAGTTCAAGAATTATTTTATCCAGTGAATTATTAACGCCCAAATTGTCAACATGATCTTTGCTTTTGTAGAGTAAAATTCAAGAATGATCGGAAGAATATTTCCATGAAAAGATATGGATGAAACGCAAATATCAAGGATATTCTACTAATTTCATGGAGTATGAAGTCAAAGTTTTAACATTTGGGTATAATAAAGAATGGAATAACAAAAGAAATCACCATGCATGCGATAGATCGCATGCATAAAAGTTATTCCAATGAATAATAAATAACGGAACTGTGTTAAGGTGAAATTCACAACCGATGTGATGTTCCAATGTAATAATAAAGATGGAACCGCATCCGGTGTAAAACACACGATAGGATATTCCAGCGAGAATAATAAAGGCGGAACCAGTCGGTGTAAAACACATGCATGTGATGTTCCAGAATAATAATAAAGAGCGGAACTGTGTCCTGTAAAACACACATGAGCAGGATGTTCCAATGTAATAATAATAAAGGCGGAACTGTGTGGGTGTAAAACACATGCGAAACAGGATGTTCCAATGTATAATAGAAGAATGTCACCAAGTATAGGGTAAACCACTTATACAAAGTTATTCCAATGAGAATAATAAGCAATGGAATAACAACAGTTCTCTTCATGAATAAGAAAGAATAACACCCCTTACATTTGGTAGGAGATTGAATACTGCAGTTAGCAGTAGTAACAAAATACTCTTCTTCTTTCTCTTATTCTCTCTATACTTTCTCTCTATAGCTTGAATGAATTAAGTGAAAATAATGAAGCCCCTAGCCTCTATTTATAGAAGATTTCTAGCTTAGCACCGCTTAGTGTGAAAAGGCAAGTGGCTTCGACGAATTGGTTTGACGCTCTGTAATGTGAAAGCGACAAGTGGTTCGACGCTCGTAATGTGAAACGACAAGTGGTTCATCGTCTGGTAAAGGTAATTACTATTAACGAAGGTAAATACTATCGATTGAAGGTAAATACTATTCACAAGGGTAATTACTTATTCGAAGGTAATTACTATTGACGAAGGTAAATACTATTCACAAGGGTAATTACTTATTGACGAAGGTAAATACTATCGATTGAAGAGACTCTTAGATGATAACATACGAGCCCCCATAAAATAATCAAACTTACCACAAATCATTTTTTTCATCAACACATATTTAATCTTTCAACAATTATTAATCATTTATAACTTGTCATCTCAATTATTGATTTAATACTATAACATATTATATGAGATGATACTTATAACAATAATTGAATCAATAATATAAGAGATATGATGCAAAGAATTATTGTAGTAATAATTGAGCATAGTGAGTGACTTCTCACGTAAGCATCAATAATCAATACCGTGTGCTACTACGCAACTACGCCAGACATCGATTTTTTACCATAGGGTAGTTCAACAGCTTTTATCGGTAACACCTCCGTAGATTATTTTATAAAAATATTTTTGTCGTTTTCTCAATCCGACAATAATGTTGTGGGGTCCACCAATGATTGAGCCATTGCATTTAATATTCCTAACAAAAGAATATTCCCCACCAAACGAATATTTTATAACAACTTGCATACTTTGCAAAATTTATAAATATTACCCACAACTATAACATTATATCAAATTTATTCCATAATATTCAAAAATAATATTTATAGAAAAAAATTCATCTTTATTTATAAAAGCTGGGGTCTTACAAGATATGTCGAACCTAACGTACGTCTAGGTTTATTTAATAATATTAAAAAGGCAAAAAACACTTTTACACTCATGTGGTTGTAGTGTTTTAAGCGAATTAAAATTTATCTTTTAAAATATTCAATTAATTAATCGTACTTTTTAAAATTGTTCAATCAAACCATTCCGTCCAATTTCTTGGACGGACGTCAAATAATTACACACGTGGCATTGAAAAAGATTTCAAAAAATCATTATTTTCTGATGTGGCAACACAAAAAAAATACTAAAATAAAATCATTGATTATGTGACTTTTTCTTTTCCTTTTATCTCTTTTCCAAATAATACAAATAATATATCAAAATTTTTTGTATCAATTAGATCTATTACAACATTATATTAATGTCTACAAAAATTAAAAATAAAAAATCATTAATTACGTGGTAAAAAATAATTAAACTAATAATAAAATTAAAATAAATATTTTAATTCATTTTCTGTATTTATAATCTTTTCCTTTGTTTTAATAATTATTTTATTTTAAAAATTAATACTAATATATATTTTAATGATATAAAAAAAGTAAGTATATAATTAACATCAAATAGAAAATTTGATACAATTAGCAAAAATTAGTTAAACAAATGACATTAAAATTAAAATTAATTATATAATCAAAACCTCATTATTTTTTTAATTTTTTTCCTTTTCTCTTTTCATTTCTTTTAATTATTTTAATTCTAAATAATACAAATAATCAAAATATTCATCTTTGCCTTATCCTTTTTTTATTTTATTTTGTTTTTTGTTTTTATGTTTAGTTATTAAAAAGTTTTAATATTATTTGGAATTAATTTTAAAAATAAAAAATTATTAAAAGTAAGGAAAAAATTATATAGAAAATTAATTAAAATATTTATTTTAATTTTATTATTTTTAAAATGTACTTTAAAAAATGAGTTGGAAATATTTATAATATGTATAATATTAAAATAATAATAAAAAGTTAAAATATGTATAAACTTAAAATAATAAGATAAAAACAAAAAAAAATTCATCACACCCTATAATCTTCACTCCATGTAAACATCTTTTTCTCAGTCGATCAAAATAAAATCATCACCCTGTAATCTTCTCATAGCATACATACATAAGTTTGGGGTTCTTCTTCACAGTTTCTCTCCCAGACCCATCTCGAACAGACCAGTCGAACGCGAAGTCGCGAACCCAGACCCAGTCCTCTTCTTCTCGAACAGTCGAACGAACCCAGTCCATCCATCTCGATTCTCGAAGTCTCCACCTCGACGATCCATCAATTCTTCTCCCACCGGCCAACCTCCGACTCATCAGTCGCCGCATCACAGTCGCATCTCCAACTCTAGTCTCTAGATTCCAGAATCTTCCTTTTTCTTAGGTAATTTTGAGTTTATTTTGAGATTTAGTTAATTATTTCTCCCTATTTATGTCGATTTGTCTATATATGGTATATGAGTGTTACACTGTTACTTTGTTTGGGCTTTTTTTTTTCTTGTGATTTTTGTTTATATGGTTTTTGTTTTTTTACTTCCTTTTTTGCTTGTGGTTTTTGTTATCCGATCAAATTAGATTGTTGGCAGAACAAATGAAGGCAGCGAGTAATACACAAATGAAGGTAAAGGTTGTATGCTGGGAATTTTTTTAAAACTGGCATAAATCAATGCTTAGTAATTCGTTTGACCATTATGAGTAGCCATTTTCATAGTTCTTTTCGAGATCTTGAAGATGAAATAGTTAAAAAGGATGTCATGAAAATGGATATATAAGAAAAAAGCATTTTGAAATTGTGTGTCATAATGTAAAAACTTTAAATTGTCATAACTTTGCGCTCGGATGTCCGATTGAGGTGTTTTTTTTGAAATCAGGTATCTTTTTGAGATCTATATGTCTAAAACTGCCAAAGGCAGTTTTGGGCATCATTATTCCCCAAAATGGCCTATTTTCTAAACATTTTTAGATTATATGAATAAGGTGGAGTGTGGACACTACTTTGACTATAATTTTCTCAATCATGGGGTGGACAACTTTAATTATATTTATAGGGTCATATGGCTCAGATGATTTTTTCCCTATCAAAGCTGTATTACATTTCTGGTTGTATTGCATTTACTTTTTTGGCAAAGTCCAACTATATTTACTCTTTAATTATTTATAAGTATTTGGAATTTATAGCCGTGCTAGACTTGTACACTATTTGATAATATTGTTGTCTTGATACTTGGATAATATTGTTGTCTTGATACTTGGATTGCTGCAAATATGGATTAAGTGCAGTGTACACTGTTTCAGCCCATTTTTTGTGATTTGATTTATAATATTTACCTATAAGAGATTTGGATTTAGAATCTCTCCTCTTTATTTTGAAAATACATCATGATGTGCTTTTTTCAATTTGCAGCTTTCAGGTGCTTAATGAAGTAGGAAGAGGTGGGAAATAAATAGTTATGCTGCTAATAGTGAAGTGTCATCAGGGGTGTCCATACCAGCTTAGTCTTTATGTTCAGTTGTTATTCATCTTCTTTGCTTGCAGCAATATCAGAAAATAACAACCCACCCGCACTTGATATGTACAACATTTCATCTTTATAGCTAGAGCCCAGCTCTTAATTGCGGATGGATTTCCAATTTCTATTAGAAGATAAAACTTTTCACCCAAACACCAGAATAAGAATTATTTTACCTGATTTTACTTTGATCCTCAATTTCAAGGCAAGGCTTTACATTATTTATGCTTAAACTCTTGATGTTAATTGTATGTTGGTTTTTCTTTTAAAAAGAGGCTAGCATACTTTGGGCATATTTCAAGTTGATTATAAAGTATGCTTTTTGTATTAACATATTTTCCTCTTATTTCAGGTGATGTTTCCTTCTACACTTCTTAGAACTGGAGAAAAGTGGACGTTGATAAAGAGCATTAGCGTGACAAAATATTTGAACTATGAATCAGATGTGCTTTCTGATATGGATATTAATATATGGCCATTGAACCTGACTAGTGATTATTTTGACACCCTGACTTGTGGGAGGTGAGTGCAAAAAAAAATAAAAAACTTTTAGGATGTTCCCTCATATATTTCTTGATAAATTCTTGGTTATACAGGAAAGTTTTCCAAGAGTAAAGGAGTAGGAGTGTTTGGCAATGATGCTAAAGATACAAAAATTCCTGCGGAGGTCTGGCGATATTACTTGCTAACTAACAGGCCTGAGGTGTGTTTTTGTTAATATAGAATTTGTTGTTTAACTCTATAATTTGTTAACAGTTTGCCAACTCCATTATTATATCTTATTACTAAGAGAATTTTTACGTTCATACATCTTATTTAGGCATCAGACACACTATTCACATGGAAGGACTTGCAAGCAAAATTAAACACTGAGTTGCTAAATAATTTGGGCAATTATGTTAATCGGGTCATGTCCTTCACCCAAGTTGAAACTGATAAGGTAGTATTATGAACTTAGCATTTCTGCAGCATCGCAAGTATCATTGTCTGGTCTAAATAGTTTCTGCTACTTCATTCTGGTGACAATTGATGTTGCAAGTCCCGAAACAGATGTCATCCAAGAGGTAAATTACTAAATTTTAGTAGGGTCCATAATATCAGTTAATTACAATCTCTCTGATGTTATCTTTTTTTGTTTGTTTGAAGATCTATTATGTTTCTGTGTAATTAATGTTTGCCCATGTAATTTTTTTAGTTTGTAGCCAAAGAAGGTGACACTGTGGAACCAGGTACCAAGATAGCAATCATTTCAAAGTCTGGTGAAGGTGTTACACATGCAGCTCCATCAGAGAAGGCACCTAGCAAGGCTGCATCTGAGCCTACTCTTGCAGAAAAGCTGTTCATAGATTGTCATGTCCGGTAGGGATGGTCTCTTATTTCTTCTTATGTCAGATTATAACTTTCCTTGCTGCCGTGCAATCTTGCTTCTTCATTTACTTCTCTATGCTTTACCTTTCTGTGCTGCATTTCAAGTTATTTTTTTTATTGATGTTAATCTTCCCCTTTGTTAACGTTCTTTCCTGAATGTCATCAATCGTGATCCTTGAACATCATAAATTTAGCAAATTTTTAAGGCCAATATGGTTCTTTGGCTTTCTTTGAAGTTTTACTAGATGAGCAATGATGTTATTGATATTAGTCTTCCCGTCTGACTTTGTTTTTTTAAGTAACAGAGTCCAAGCTGATTATGTGCCCATGTTTATTTGGTTCAGTTAACATAAACTATTTGTTAGTATCCTACTTTTAGCTTCGTCTAGATTAATTTCAAAATACTCTATATGCATGAAGCTACTGCTGAGAAGCCTTTTACTTTCTAGATAATGTTTGATCCTATCGAATATATTGGTTGGCAGGTTATAGATTTACTAGAAGATGCTTGTGAATCACTACTGGGAAGCATTCTAGCAGAGAAGAACATTTCAGATTCTTAGATACTCAGCGGAAGCTGGTTAACCCAATGCCAATGCTTTGTCATGGATAAAAAATTTGTTCTGCTGAAGAATGTTTTATTAAATTATGAAGTGTACTCTTTCTATATGTGTAGATATATACTTTGATTAAAGAACCGTGGTAGCTTTAGATGGTTAATTGTAAAGATAATGAATGATTATGTAGTGGATAATTTTATTAAGTTAATAATATTTTAGTTTTTTGTATTTTTTTCATTATAATATTTAATATTATGTGGTAGCTTTAGTTTTTTGATTTGGCAACAATATAATTCGTTACCAAGGCATTGAACAAGTTTTAATATAACAACAATTTTTTATACATTTAGCAACAAATTTTCGTTGCCAATGGCATTAAAAATATAATATTTGGCAACGAAAAATTAATCTAATAACAACAGAGAGGATATTGTTGCTAATACTAACATAAAAGGCAACATTTTTTATCGTTGCAAATCATATCAACTTTCGTTGCACATATAAAGGAGCGACAACATATAATGTCATTGCTAATCGATGACTTTCGTTACTATTGAAAAATAACCAGCAACAAATATTTTCGTTGCTGATTCAGCATAATGTCGTTGACAAATAATCTAATTAGCAACGAAAATCATTGCTAAAAAGTTTACATTCCGCAACGAAAGCAAGCTTATGCAATAATTTTCATAATATACTGCAACGAAAAATGTTGTTGCAAAATACTGTCAATTGCAACGAAAATGCATGGTCGTTGCAAAAAAAAAAAAGAGTTCATTTCGTTGCCAATTAGAAGGCTTTTGCAACGAAATGGGTTTTTTAGCAATGAAATGTTAATTATTCTGCAACAATACATTTTGTTGCTAAAGGATCGATGTCTCTCCACGAAAGCCAAATTTCGTTTGCAAAATGTATTACTTTTGGCAACAAAAAAAATACGTTCGTTACGGAACAATTAGCAACGCTCATTGCGCAACGAAAGACTCAACGACAGTAAAGTCGTTGCCAAAACCCTTTAGCAACGAAATTTGGCACCTTTAGCAATGAAAATCGGTTGTTGTTGAAGCCCCATTTTTTTTAGTGCTTGCTTCTAAGATGTCCTTTAAGTTATTCATCTCTGAATGCTTAGCAGCTTGTCGTGATCATCCTTGAGGTGCAGTTGAGTGTTGTATGATGCTCAGCTTCTTAAGATACTCAACCTCTTCTGATGATCCCTTGTTGAACTGCAGTGAAGATCATTCTTCTTGATACTTGATGGTTGTACATGATGAGTTTCTAAGACGACTGTAGACTCTTCTGTTAGGTACTTAGAAACTTTCTCATGCTTGACATCATGATGACGTTGGTGATCTTCTTCCTTGATACTTGAAGCCTTCTCATGATGGACTTACTAAGATAACTGTAAGCTCTTCTCTCTAGTACTTAGTGTCTTCCCATGATAGACATCAAGATGACATTGATGCTCTTCTTTCTCTTGGCAGTTCAGAACACTCTTCTTGTAGTAGAACTCTCACTTCAACATCGTAGAACTCTTACTTCTACTTCTTACTCTGTTTATCTACAAGTGTTCTTGGTGGATCGTAGAGTGAGCTTTCGGACCTTCATTGGTCACTCACTATTTTACATTATTTTGATCAGTCCACCATCTCTCCAACCTCAACAACTTTTTCAACATCAGCAACTTTTTCAGCATCAACAACTTTTGATCTTTGAAGCTTTGGCTGATATATACTTCTTCCCAATCTTCCCATTGGAATATAGCCATTGAAAGTAGTTTGAATTGCCTCGCAGATCTCGAGTTATTTGATGTAGACTGCAGATGTGACATGACATCCTCTTTTTCATCTTTCTGACACTGCAGTCTACGGTTTCACCTACCCCATCAGAGATGTCACTTTGATGCCTCAGGCAGGTAGTCTTCTTTATTTCTCCTTTCTGACTTCTTGATTAGAACGTCAGGATCTGTCCTTTTGCATCGATGCTCTCAATAAGCCATATTCGAATATCACTCTTCAAATTAAACCGTTGCCATTGCTTCAATCTTTAGATGACCGAACTCTACGATTATGATGCACATTTATGGACCTGATCTTAGTGTCATGTTGAATGTTGCTCATCGACCGGTTGAGACAACACTACGATCCTAAAGAGTGTTCATTGGATCCTCAATGTAGAACACGTCTTCCTTCTCTTGTGTAGTGCTTCAACACTTTTGTTTGCTTCGACTGACCTCAGACACTGATGGCTTGTTTCTTGTTCTAGCCTCTTCTGAATAGCAAGACACTTCAGATTTGTGGCATTCCCAACTCGCTTTCTCCTTGTAATCTCTCGTTCACTTATCATCAATGGACTGAACCAGTGCTTAATCACTTTAGCCTTGTTCTTCAAAAGCTGACAAATATCTTCGTGTACACTCCATCAGTTTCTTCTTTATTTGGCAAACACTACGATCCTAGTTACTTCCAAGATCGTTGTCTTTTGTTCACTTGACAGCTATTGCATTTGTTGACTTTCCTTAGTTAGTTTCTTTAGCTGAAGTCTTCTTCTGATCAACTTGTGGAAGACTTCATCTTGAATGGCTTCACAACTCAATCTGTATGTTGATTGAGTTGGTGCTTAGATCTTCTGTTATCTTATATGCCATTTGTTGAGTGCCCTCTAGTTTCCCTTAGGTGGAATGTATCTTTGCATCTCAGACCAGAGGCTTCATTACTTTGGATATTCTAGGAGTGCTCATTTGTTAAGAATAGTGTTTGCTCTACGATTCTGCCTTGGCATTGTGAGCACTTCTGTTGAAGCCTTAGTTCTTCATTCTACGATTCAGCTTTGGTTGTGCAGACACTATGACTTCCGAGATCAGATCTTGACACTTTACGATTTTTATCTTTATGCTTGTTGTCTTTATCTGATCTTGCTCGACTACGCTCTGCCTCTGATGTGATCAGTAGACTCTACGACTCCGAGTGTGGTCTACGATTCTTGACTTAGCTTTGATAGATGCTCGGTCGGCTCTTAGACCGGCTGTCTTTACGATTCTAAACATGACTTCCTCAGTAGACTATGGCTACGTGGAAGTTCTCCTTGACACACTACGATCCTTCCTCGTCTCTCCTGTCAGTGTACGAACTCCGAGATCTACTATCTTGTAGACTATGATTCTGCCTTGATAGCTCTCGAGTTTTCCTTGACTCTCCTGGCATATTATGATTTCTGGTGCAGTGCTCGACGATCAGACAAGCCTATCTATTACATTATAAGATCAACCTAACAAGCTTGATCTTTCTATATTAATAGTCCTCGTACATCATTTCTTTTACGAACTTTACAAAGTTGTTTTGCTTTTGTAGGATCAACCTAACATATTTGATCAATTCATTCTAAGTCCTTGTACATATGTTCCAATTATCTATCAAAGGACTTTACATCTTTTCTTAATGCAAGCATATTTGTATATTCATTCATTTATATCATAATCAAATCATACATAAATAGGAATATCATTCACATGCTTATTCCTAACACAGTATAGCAGGATGTAGTATGAAGAATTCATAAAATGACGACATTCTCAACTGTCTGACTAAATTGGTCTGGTATGGATTCCAGAACATCCCTGATTAGAAAAAAATTTATACAAGATGAACCCGAACGTCGTTCTAGCAAGAACTAACACAGGGCATAGCAGGCTGATCACCTATGTGTCCATAAGCAAGATAAATAAGATGGTTTACAGATGCATATACGTTAAAACCTTTTCAAAATAAATTTCATAAAAGCTCATTCTAAACGAATCGTTTGATTTCCTGAGTTATTTATATTTGCTTCATAATTATTGAACAATCGTGAAGTGTCGACGTCGGGATTTTTAATTGTCCCTTTCTGTTCTTGTCTTTTAGTGTTCTCATGTTATGTGAGATATATTTGGAAAAATAAGTTTGAAAAGGTCCGACATGTATATGTCGACGATTTGACTGTTAGAGTCGCCAGTTGGTATTTTTAAATGGTTGCAATAATTCAACCGAGAAAAGGTTTGCACAAAGACCCAATGATTTGACTTTGTTTAACTGGTCTAAGAAATTGAAATCCGTTAGGGTCCAGGGGCTTGATTAAGCGGAGGGAAGGTGTTAGGGACCCCCCGACTTCCGTGATAATACGGTTACCGCCACTTTTCATTAAACTTTTATCTATGTATGTGTGTGTGTGAGAGTTAGGTCTATGTGCAGTTGTTTGGAAGTAGTGTTATGTCTCGTTTGCACTTATATACAAAGGGTTTGACTTTTGTATAAAATTTCAATTTTAACAAGATATAGTAGTGATGTTTTGTAAAACATGTTTTTCAAACCTTTGTGCTCAATAGTAATTGAGACCTTTAATACTTCCATTTTATTATGTGTTCGGCTTGATTGCTTTTATTTTCGAGATGCAAAGCAGTAGATAAGGATATTCAGACACCGTAGATAATTTACAAGCTGGTTGGAGCTACAAAATGTCAATCACGGGAACCAAATCTAGATTCAGAGGCTGACTCTGTGATCACATGATTCCTAGGCTCATATGAAAAAGTATTATGTACAAAAGCTAGAAAAAAGAACTAGATCTGAGTAAATCTAAACCATTCTAGCTTCAACGGTTCCAATTTAGTCACTTTGAACCGGTTAAAGTTAGAAGTAGCCAGATTTAGGCAAATCTAGCCCTTAGGCTGAAAGATTAAATATCTACATTGTGAAAGCAGGTAAAGTAGATATTTATATAAAAGCAGTTAATATATATATATATATATATATATATTTATTTATTTATTTATTTATTTATTTACATTTCAAAGTCCTGCCTGGAGTTTACTTCGTGACAGTTGATCGTCCATATACACGCACACACAGACACACACAGACACACACAGACACACACACACACATATCTATATATATATATATATAAGCAGTAAAAAGTCACGGATCGATGATCCGGGCATACCCACACAATGCGACTCTCAACATTAGTAGATATAAATATATAGAAATACTAGAAAGCTTAAAAATCTAAAAAATCTTACAGTGGGCTACCAAGAAGACTTCAGATAGCTTTTGACGCCTGAAAACTCAGTTTCCATCGGTTAAACATCAGTATGTTACAAAACACGAGCTAATAAGTGTTTAGAAAGAAGAATCACTCAGTTTAGAGCACTCTAGCAGAGGTTATAGACTGAAATGGATAGAGTTTTCTCTCATTTTCTCTTTTTTTTTAAATGAGCAGCCAAGAGCTCATATTTAAAGACCAAATGGTCGCGGGTCTACCTGTGGCTGCCCGGGCTATCTCGAGCCATGCGGGTCCTTTCATCTCGAAGTACGTGTACTTTGGCCACGCATTGTCTGCTCGAACCTTCATAACTTTCAATTCGGGCTTCCGATAAAGAAGTGTGTACCTTTTTCCTTTTTTTAAAGCTATTGTCGAGAGCTACACAATGACATGGGATTAGAGGTTGTACGAAGTTGGGAAGATTGTTTCTTGACCAGATCTCCAAGTCTTTAAAGTCTATCCGTTGTGCTGTCTTCTATAGTTGTCACTCGGGATTTGAGCTATAGTTCTTATGGGACACCTTGATACGCAAGGTGGATTTAAATGTGTTACGACAACGAGAATGTGGTGTTGAGATGGCAAAATGATGATTTTTCCCCCACCGGAGTTATCTCTGCTTTTTATGTAGATGTTGCAGTCGTTGCTTAGGGTTATCTCTGATATTGGGCTGCTGTGGATGCTAAATGTCCTCAGGGTTATCTCTGAGGTGGCTTAACCTCCCAGGGTTATTTCTGGGGTTGGAACTGAGTGTCCCAGGGTTGTCTCCGGGGTGAAACTGACTTTTCCGGGGTTATCTCCGGAACATGAACTGGATCCCTTGGGGTTATCTCCGAGGTTGGAATTGAATCTCCCGAGGTTGTCTTGGGATTGAAACTATTCTCTTGGGGTTATCTTCGAGATTGAAAACTAGATCTCCCGGGGTTGTCTCTGGGGTTGAAACGACATAACTTGCAGGGTTATCTCTAGAAGATGATTCTGCCCTCCTACAGGGTTAGTAATAGGAACGCACAATTTTGAATGTCTACAGATGTTCCTCTTTATCATATTCATGCAATGTAATGGCATGGATAGCATAAAGATCACTAGACACTTGAAATGTGACAAGCTAAGCATGATGAAAATGCAATGCAACAATGTTGAAATGTTATGTTGAGTGTTGTTTATTGGAATGGTTTCCAACATGATGTGATAACTGTCTGCTCCCGCCGCTTTTGTTAGGGGGATGGAGTTTTCAATTATAAACCTGTTGAACTGCTTAGATGTCTACTCGACCGGTAGTTTCCAAAACTCTTATCACAGGAATCTCCCGATGCAACGCTGGGGTTATCGACAGTGGTTTGAATCGTCTATCAATGCTATTTGAGCCTAATTTGACAACAAGTTGCAAATATGTCCTCAAAATCTTTGGAATGGAGGTTTCTCCACTCTTGAGACCATATGATGTTGACATTGGGGTTATCACCAAAGTATTTAATCCTCATTACAGGCTTTCAACCGGAAATGTTATTCTTATGTGCGAGAGACTTTTGGGGAATTGTGCTTTGATTGCTGAGGATCTGTATAACAGATTCTATCATTGGTCCTCCCCGATGAATATGGTTTTCCACGGTTTGCATCTTTAGGTCATTCTGACACTTCGCTGGAGTTATTGCCAGCGGTTTGTACTGTTAGGGCTGCCTGACCCTCGTTGAGATGTCTTTCAATGACTAGAATCATCGGACCATCTCCAATGTTTCGTTGGAGTTATCACCAACGGCTGGTAATGTTAGGGCTGCCTGACCCTCGTTGAAATGGCTTTCAACGGGTAACATCATCAGACCATCCCTGATGCTTCGCTGAAGTTACTGCCAACGACTGGTGATGTCACGGCTGCCTGACCCTCGTTAAAATAGCTTTCAACATCTAAGGATGTATGAAACCTCTACTGGGGATGAATTTTTGACGAGATGTATGCTTTTGATTGCAATTACAACCCCAGTGATGGCATCAGACCTTTGTGAGGTATTGCCAAGGGTAGCTTTTAACAACTTTGATCATCAATTTTGTGAACCCTGTGTTTGGGTGAATACCAATGATTGATATGTAGACCCACAGTTTGGTCTTTCAAAATCAGGATTCCGGGCTTTTCGCTTAATCATATAACATCTTTTTTCCTTATTTGACTTTTCAGATTGTGGGACCTTTATTGTAACTCAAATTTGATTGAGCCGGAGGGGGTGGGGATGACCCAGCGTAGCCGCAGGTAGACCCGCAGCCACCCGTGGGCTATATCTCACTTGCCTTTCCTTTTCACAAGTCATTTTCAAGTTGAAGCCGCATAGAGAATCCGAGATTTCTTCTTCAGATCTACTGATTTCGGGCTATTTTCTGTAAAATCCATCACCGTACAATTATTCTACACTATCCTAGTAATGTTTACATGTTTTCTTTTCCAATTTTGACTGTAGGAAAGTGAGATATCATACGAAATGCTTCAAAACACATAGTAGTGAACATGCATGCTCATATGACTTGATAAAAATTATTCAACACGGTAAATATTAGTATTTTACCAAGCTGAACATATTGATGTGAATAAAAATTGACTTTTGAAACAGTCAATTTGGCACCTTTTTCTGCTATTTTTTATCCTATTCGAGGACAAATGAGCAAAGATTTTGAAGCAAAGTAATCCTGGTAATTAGGCTACCTTTAAGGATTTTGACTTTGATATTTTTCTTGCATATATGAAGTTTATGACTTTGAGTTGGAGTGCTACTGGATAGCCACCTAGTCATGCCTATGCATATGTGGATAGTCCTTTTTATATAGGAGACTCTGGCAAAAAAATTTCTCGAGTCTAGGCTTTAAATGATCATGCATTTTTAACTCTACTATAGAGGTATGTTAAAGTAATGCATGCATGCATATAGCTATGAAATGCATTTAATGAGCTCTAGGTTAGAATTTACCACACCCCTTCTGAGGTGATTTGGAAACTTTTGTGCAGATATACGGATCCAGACCAGCCGAGCAGCTCCCGTAAGACCTCTTTAGGTGTGAGGAGGAGAGCTTCAGATGTGCCTCAGCCTCGCCCAGCCCTACAATCTCGTCGGTTGACAAAGTTAGTGATTTATCCTTTCTGGGTTGAGAGACCAGATGTCGAGGAAGAGGAGAGGATGTACCTGTTGCGAATCCTGCTCCTTTCCTATTCCCCGCAAGGAGCTTCCAGATATAAATGTGACGATTCCAAAGCTTCTAGATGATTTGAGTCATCACCCCTCGATCTATCTTCATGCGAACGAGGTAAACGCCGTGTTGATCTTCCTTTTTCCATTTATGGGGTCAAGGGATCTGATGTTGATTTGCATTATTATGCAGGTTCCCGACTTTACGCAGCCTCGAGGGAACTGGTTTAACATACATTCTCTGTACCAGACTCTTCATCCAGAGTACCGAGAGATTGTGCATAGTTGGGGCTTTGAGGCTTTCTTATCCATCCTCCCCCATCGTTGTCCCTGGGGTTATCTTAGGGCTTTGTCTGAGCGCTGGTTTCACTAGACCCAGTCTCTCCATTTGCTGGATTGTGAGGTGATGATGAAACCGATGGATTAGCGGTTCATCACTGGGATGGAGTTTTTTGGGGCGCTAGTACCTTTTGTGGCTGACATTTTCCTGAGTGCCGTTAAATCCTTGTTAGGAGTCCCGACTATGACGCTCAAAGGTAGGACAATTTGTACTGGTCCTTTGAGTGTAAATACCATGAGTGGGGCTTTGACTAAGCCATTAACTGATGATTGGAGGGTTAAAGATCGCATCCTTTGGTGATTATTTCTGATCATCCTGAGGGGTTATTTCCTAGCTGATAACTCTTCGATGTTGTTACTCGGGAGGTGGACCATATTGGAGAGTTTGATTGGGACTCCTACACCGTTGCCTACTTCCACAAGGGAATGCGCCTACGCTCAGAGGGCGTGATGGAGGTTTGGTTAGGGTTTTACCCATTCCTGCTGGGGAGTATTTTTCTCTTTTGATTTCCCTTATTCGGGTTTAGAGTTTGACTGACCAAAAATATTTGATCTTGTATTGGCTGTTTTTGGCCTATGAGAGGCTCCCATGTCTTCGTCCTGTTAGCCTATTCAGTTTAGACACCTATCCACTGGGATGGCGATGACATCACTCTACTTTGACGGAGGTTCTTGTAGCTGAGGGTTTCACCCATTCGCGCTTACAGTTGGAGTTGCTGACAGCTGATGTCATTATATAGGTTCTTTACACCGAGGACCACTTGACAGTTGGCTTTGAGGGTGGTTTCCCGACTGGTGTCGAGTATGTATTATCCACCAGTCGGATTCCTCTCTTTATAGACAGAGGTTGGAAGCTCTATTTAGGAGAAAGAACTATTAGGAGCACCACAGAAGAGATTCGTATTTTGATCTATCCTCCTGTCAGCTATCATTGGCCTTTGTTGCAGTCGATCATTGAGGTCCCATTGATGGGTGTTGATGGCTTTACTTTGTCAGAGGGACCTTTCACTCAAGAGGCTTTTTACCATTAGTGGTTCCCACGTACCATTGGACCCTAGACCCGTGCCACACAGTTTATGGGGGATATGGTTCCTGGCTTCGTCATGATGACAGATTGGATTATCTGCGTCCGAGAGCCTACCCATCTGATGCAGATTGATAGTTCGACCCAGCTGTTGGATCGGGCAGATTTCTTTATCCGACATTTAGGCTGAAATCCTTCCGAGGCGGATACTTTTGATCCATCCAGCTCTGGGGCTGGCCCTTCAGGTGGCCCATATTAAGATGGTTTTGCCAGTGCAGATCCTCTATTATATCGACTTGATATCCATACTGGCAGAGATTCAGTGACCCAGGGGGAGTTACATCAGATAGATAGGTTGGATGATGTGGACATCAACACTATTGACTTCTTCTTATGCATTTCTCGCTATATCTTTTGATAGGCCTCTGTTAGATATTTGGAGGTTGTGCCCCATTCTCGTTATATATTTTGACAGGCCTCTATTAATTGTTGGGCGGTTGTGCCCCATTTCCCTGTATTTTCCTATTGTACACAAAGATGATGCATTTAGATGATGATGTACTTAGGAATGTATGTCTACTATTTTTTATTCCATACATCATATTGTCATCTATTGTTTATCATGCACGCATTATGTCATGGACATGCATTTCTAAAGATGAGTTTTGCATTGATCCTTGGATGGTCTTATGACATAGCCCTATAGATGTCTTCATCCACAGTTAGCCGGATTGAGAATACCCCACCAGTGTTGGTGGCATCTTCCTTAAAATTGTGGTATGACAGTTTGTCCTCCCTAGATCAGGTGATAGTTGATTAGTTGCTGCATCACTCTATGACCCTTCTGATGTTTCAGGTTCTATCTAACTTTGTAGAGGGCTTGCTGGAGCATTGGGTACCAGATAGGCAGATATTTAGATTTGATACCCATGAGTTGACTCACAGCTTGGAGGAGTATGAGCGTCTTACAGACTTGCCATTGGACAGGCCTTGCGCTCGGATGACTATCGATAATATGAGCCGACAGTTTATGACCTTCACAGGCTTTAGACGCAGAGTTACCCTGAACGAGATTTCCTTGAGGCATGTAGTGTCCATGAATTTCTTGATTGATAGATTTGGGTCATTGGATAGCTATCTTCGATACTCTGGGGACTTCACCATTTCTGAGGGTGATTAGCATGCCGCCCGTGTAGATATACTCTTAATGTGTATAGTGGTTTATCTGCACATGTCGTTGTATATGGACCACCTAGATATCGACGTGATCATGGTAGTCGGGGTTCTCCGGGAGGGACATACCATCTTACTGATGATTCTGGCAGAGACCTTGAGGTTGGCCACGTATTGCCATACCCATTTTATGGGGATGTTTATAGGCAGTTTGGTCTTGTTATACATGTGGTTTATGACACACTTCAAACTGTTTGGCACTTTCCAACGCCATGGGCATTGTATTTCCCATGAGATAGCCATTTCATACTCCTTTCAGCCGGCAGATGGACGCAGCTTCTTGGTCGGCTTTCTTGTCAGGGATCAGGACCCATTTGATTTTTTGCCATGTTCAGGGCTCATCTATCCCTATAGCTTTATCACTCTTGCAGCTAGCATATACTATCTTCCCCTGGCCGGTTTGAGGGGTGTGACCACAAATCATCAACTGGCTATTATGGAATAGTTTGACTAGTTTCAGGATATTCATCCCTTTAACGGGGCAATGGGTCAGCGTTTGTCATCTCGGCTTCTGTAAGCAGAGAATTTGTCTAGGATTTATGCCTGTTGGACCCAGTGTGAGAGGGATGACTTTTTGACTAGCCATCCAGGTCGTTCTCCAGAGTATGCTGCATGGTTGGAGGCAGAGATTACATCGGCTATGATTGTATCCTCAGAACCGGGTATTGATTTTGATGATGGGGAGCCTATGGAGTACCCTAATTCTCCCATTGAGGATGAGCTATTTACTGGTGCATCAGTAGCTCTAGTTGATTCCCCCAGTGTTCCTGCTGCTGTGACTCAACATTCTGTAGAGTATTTAGAGCAGAGTTTACATCTGATGACGTTTGAGAGTGATCAGGCTGGAGCCTTGATGTTGATAGCTCTTTCTGATAGAGATGTCGCTCTGGTCGAGAGAGATGATGCTCTATCTCATAGGGATACCGCTGTTGTTGAGCGGGATGAGGCTCGATCATCTAGGGATGCAGCTATTGTTGAGCGGGATAATTCTCTAGCTACCCGAGATGTTGTAAGACCCCGAATTTTATTTAATGAAAGTATTCAATTTTCTTATAATTGTTATTCTATTTAGTAAATGGTTAAATTGATAAAAGATTAAAGTTAAGGGTGATATGTAAAAATTTTGCAAAGTAAGCAAGTTGATATAAAATATTCGTTTGGTCGGGGAATATTCCTTTTTGTCAGGAAATATTCGTATGACGACACCATCATTGGTGGATCCCACAACATAATAACTGTCGGAGTTAGAAAATGACAAAAATATATTTTATAAAAATAATGGTGAAAATTTTACCGTTAAACTATTGAAATACCCGGTGGTAAAAAATACATTAATACGCGTCGTTGTATAGTATCACACGGTATTGGTTATTGATGCTTACGTAAGAAGCCACTCAATTATTCAATTATTGCAATAGTAATTGCTTCATAGTATATCATATTATTGATTCAATTATTGTCATAGTATCATCTGCACTATATTTTATATTATTAAATCAATAATTGAGAAAACACATTTATTCATTTGATTATTTACATTATTGACAATGTCTAGAAAGTTCTGTCTAAAAAAGAGGTCTGGTCACCTAATTGCGGGCCAATAAGGAGAAATCTTTATCGGAAAGACCCCTCTTCCTTGGGAATGATCTGGTTGTCAATATTGTAAGTTATAATATTAATGATGAATAATTATTAATAGATTAAAAATGTGTTTATTAAAGATGAATGATTTGTGGTAAATATTTTTTCAATTTTTTGATATAAATATAGGGATTTGTTGTGAGGCGTTTGTTATAAGTTTGACTTGGTATTCCATGGGAAGATTTACTAATTTTATGGACCGTCGGTGGTGGTTATAATAGTAAATCAATTTGGACCATCGGTGGTGGTTTTAATAGTAAATCAATCTGGACCGTTGATGGTGGTTTTAATAGTAAATCAATCTAGACCGTCGATGGTAGTTTTAATAGTAAATCAATCTGGACCGTCGGTGGTGGTTTTAAAAGTAAATCAATCTGGACCGTCGGTGGTGGTTTTAAAAGTAAATCAATCTGGACAGTCGGTTGTGGTTTTAATAGTAATCAATATGGACCATCCGTTTTAATAGTAAATCAATCTGGACCGTCCGTGACTTAGTAACTATTTAGTCATTTCTCCTATAAATAGAAGCTTAATTCTTCTTTCATTCTCACCAATTTACTAAGACTCACAAGAGAAACTATAGAGAGAGAAACTTTGGAGAGAAAGAAGAAGAGTATTCTGCTACTTCACTATCGCAGTATCCGGTCTTCTATTAAGGTAAGGGGTGTTATTTCTTTTGTATTCGTAAGGGGTGTTATTTCTTTTGTATTCGTAAGGGATATTATTTATTGTATTCGTAAGTGGTATTATTTCTTTTGATATTCTTAAATCTAAACTTACTATGGTAAGTATTGCTTCTATATTCCCTGAAATTAGTGGAATATCCTTGATTTTTGCACTTCATCTAGTATCGTTTCATTCAAATATTGATCTGAACTTTCTTATTACATATCAATATTGTCACCCGGGGTATTATTCATAGGTTACTATTCACGGGTTACTATTCACCCAGTTACTATTCATTTGAATATTATTCACTCGAGTATTCGGGGCACTTTTCATGCTGGGGTACTATTCACGGGGTACTATTCTCGAAGTACTATTCACAGGGTACTATTCACTCGGTTACTATTCACCTAGGGTATTATTCACAACAAAAATTGATTTCTTTTCTGTCCAAAATTATTTTTGATACATGAATATTATACTTGAATTTTACTCCACAAAGCAGTATAATGTTGACAATTAGGATATTTTTAAAGTCTCGATAAATTTAAAGTCTTTAATATTTATCCTTGATTTCGTTTGATTAATGCTTATAACATTGTCATCATCATCATGCTTATATTGTGATGAAAGTCATCTTCGGCCAAGGGTGCAAAGATGAACTATTAATTGATATGATTATGACCAGGGATCATTCGGTATAATCATGACCCGTAATGTTACAAATGGTGTGGTATAAGTCCTCATCGTCTGTAGTGCATTGATGACGAGTTGTTGGTAAGATTATGACCATGGATTATTCTAAGATAATCATGACCATTATCAGGAAAACACGAATATCCTTGGCTCGTAGTGCATGGATAATTCGTGGTCATGATACTAATGAATATCCTTAGCCGTAGTGCAAGGATGATTCAATGATGTGGATTATTTATTAAGTTGTGTCTCAGCGATAAAATTAATGATAACCTTTTAAATCATTGATATCTTATACTGCTGACATTGTGGCAGAGATGAGTGAATTCATTGATGAGCACGGTGCCACCATGCAGATGGCTGTAGATATCCTGGCTCATGTGGATACCCTAGGGAAGGAGCTCATAGATTTACCTCCATCTACTGAAAGGGATGCCATGTTAGACTTGATGGCTCGCTTATCCACTGGTTTATAGATTAGCTTTGATTTTCCTTCACAAACTAGGTTAGCCATTTTTGTCATGTATAGGATACATTATATATATATATCAAATAGTATTATATGACAAGGAATTATGTTTTGATCCACTTCCCTTTTTGGTATACCTCGTTACTTGCTTGATAGTTTCCTATTCTCAAGGGCTTGTACTCTTGAAGTATTCTGAACTCCTACTTGATGGATGGACATTGAGATGTCTTAGGATCTTTTAGAATGGTTTGTTGAGTTTTGTATCCCCTACCCTTTGGTGTCTTGGGACTGGTTTCTTAATGTGGTTATGGAGAGGGTTTTGGTTTTCCTCTTTGAGGTTGATCGCCCCAAAGTTGGTCATTGGTACTCCCTTCTATAGAGGAGATCAGGTAGTTCCATTTCTTATGAATTGGTGTTTCTCTTTGAGGATTCAACCACAGATTAGATGGTCGCCGATTTTTTTCCCTTTTATGTGGGGAGACCAGGTAGTTCCATCCCTATGGTCTAAGACGATGAGGTGTGGTTTAACCGCCCCACAGATGGTCGCCGATGTATTCCTGTATCTATTAGGGAGATCAGGTAGTTCCATCTCTTATGGTTTGGTTTGAAAGTTTGAAGGATGATCCCAGTACTGTTGACAAGTTTTTGTGTTTTTGGTAGGGGTGAGACCGCACCATGAATGTCTACCTACGTACTACCACTGATGAGGGGGAGATCAGATCTGCATAGTTCCAACCTTGCGTGAAAAGGTTGAAAGTTGTATGTTGAAGGGTGCAGAGATTTATTTTTTTGTAAAGGTTAGACCAGACCATAAAATGGCTACCTATGTACTCCCATGTATTGAGGAGATCCGGTCTGCATAGTTCATCCTTGGTGGGACAAATTGATGTTGTATGTAGTGAGAGATTTTGAAAACATGAATTGAATGATGGATTTGATGATCCAGAACCATTATGTTGGTTTGCAGGTAAATTTAGACATAATACAGTTTCACGATGTCCGAGTTAAGGAAATTTCTCTCCATCCATCTCTTGCAATATGAGGACTCCTCCTGTCAATACCTCTTTAACAATGAACTGGCCTTCCCAGTTTGGGAAAATTTTCGTTTAGATTGATCTTGGTTGTCAAGGACCTTCTTCAAGACCAAGTAATTTTCTTTGAACTGTCGTAGCCGACTTTTTTGTTGTAGGATCGAGCGATCCTCTGTTGGTATAATTGACCATGGAGGATGGTTGTGGCTCACCTTTCATCTATCAGACAATTGGTGATACCAATCTTGTAACCATTGGTCTTTATCCAACTGAGCATCTATCAACACTCTCAGGGATTCCATTTCCACCTCTATGGGGAGCACTGCTTCCATGCCATAGGTTAATGAGTAGAGGGTTGCCCTAGTGGAAGTGTGCATTGACGTTCTATAGGCTAATAGAGTCAGAGGCAATAGGTCAGGCCATCCTTTATGATTGGCAAAAATCTTTTGTATGATCATTTTGATATTCTTATTAGCCGCTTCAACATCACCATTCATCTTTGGACGATAGATGATGGAGTTGAGATGCTTTATATGGAATTTACTACATAATTTCTCCATCATTTGGTTATTGAGGTTTTTGGAATTGTCTGATACCATCACCTCTGGTTGTCCGTATCTTCAAATGACATTGTTTCTAATGAAACCAATGATCACCTCTTTAGTAACTCAGGGGAAAGAGGCTTCTTTTACCCACTTGATGAAGTAGTCGATCATGATGATGATAAACCAATGACCATTGCTGGTTTTGGGCTCGAATGGCCCAATCACGTCCATTCCCCACATTGAGAAGGACCAGGGCGAACTCATATTGTGGAGCTCCCTTAGAGGGGCATGGATAATATTTCAATGAATTTGGCATTGATAACATCTCTTGATGTGATCATCATAATCAGCTTTGAGAAAGAGCCAGTAATGCCATGTTCTTAAGATCTTCTTGACAAGTAGAGGGCCGCTCATATATGGACCGCATACTCCACCATGGAGGATTTCATCCAAGAGTCTCTGAGCTTGGTCTTTGTCTAGGCATCTTAGAAGGCCTAGACTTGCATCTCTTTTGTAGAGTGTGTCTCCGCTCAGGTAGAATTTCATGGCCATTCTATGGATCCTCTTTCTTTCAGCTTGACTCACCCCAATGGGTGTAGATCCATCTCGCAGATACTCCTTGATAGACTGGTACCAAGGGTGTTGGATGGGAGGAAGCTCGTCCAATACTTCTTCGATGTAATTTCCATAGGCTAGAGCCTTTTGACGGGTAATTATGATATTTTGAATGCTTTCCCTCTCAGGTATATTGATCAAGGAGGCCAAAGTTGCTAGTGCATCAAGAAAGTCATTCCTATTCAGAGGAATCTGGAGGAAGGATATTTCTTCAAACTCCGAAGCCATCTGGATAACTTGCTGATGGTAAGGCAGCAAATGTAATTCCTTGGTGTGATAGACCCTAGTGGTTTGTCTAATTACCAGTTCAAAATTTCCAAAGATAGTCAACCATTTGACGCCCATGGATTAGGCTAGCTTCAACCCCATTATACAGCCTTCATACTCAGTTGTGTTGTTGGTGTTGACAAACTTTAATTTGATGGCAAAAGGATATTATTCTCCTGAAATAGACACTAGAACTGCTCCAGCTCCGACACCTTCCATGTTTACAGCTCCATCAAAATATATCTTCCATGAATAGGGTGTATTATCCTGATGGTGATGCTGAATTGTCATTACCCCTTCATCCGGGGAATATGTTTCTAAGGGTTTGAAATCCCACGATGGTGCAATGGCCAATTGATCCGCAATTTCTTGACCTTTGATAGACTTTTGAGTCACATAGATGATGTCGAATTGCTAGAGGATCAACTGCCATTTGGACAGTCGACAATTCAACATAGGTTTGTTGAATACGTACTTGAGAGGATCCATACGGGATATGAGGTGGGTTATGTGACTATGGAGATAATGTTGTAATCTCATGGAAGCCCATGCTAATGCACAGTAAGTCTTCTTAAATCTAGGTATACCTGTGCTCACTGATGTTGAATCTCTTGCTGAGGTAAAAGATAGATCTTTCTTGGCCTTTATCATCTTTTTATCCCAGCATGTAGCCCATGACATTGTCATTGATTGACAGATACATAAATAGGGGAACATCATCCTTGGGAGGTACCAAGACAGAAGCTTTGACTAGTTGCTCTTTGATTGAAGGAAGGCTTTTTGACACTCTTCGTTCCATTTCTTGTAGGAGTTCTTCCTTAATAACTTGAAGATAGATTCACATCTTGCTGTGAGTTGGGAGATGAATCGGCTGATGAAGTTGATTCTTCCAAAAAAATCCCAATATTTCACTCTCTGTCTGGGGTACGGGCATCTCAGTAATGGCTTGAAATTTGGTAGTGTCAGGCCTTTGTGGCTCACTAGGAATCCCAGCAACTTGCCTGATTTAGCTTCAAGTTGTACTTGCGCAACCGGTTGAAGAGCTTTTTGAGATGGTCTATGTGGTCTTCTTCCCTTCGGGACTTGACAATGATGTCGTCTATATAGACTTCTATCTCTTTGTTCATTAGATCGTGGAAAATAGCCATCATGGCTCGCTGATAAGTAACTCTGGCATTGATGAGGCCGAATGACAACAGTCTGTAGCAAAAGGTTCCCCAAAGAGTGATGAATGTTGTTTTCTCCTAATCCTCCTCAGCAACCATGATTTGGTGGTACCTAGCAAAGTAGTCAATAAAGGAGTACATGCCATACTGAGTTGTATTGTCAATGAGTATGTGGATGAATGGTACAAAAAAGTTATATTTGAGACAAGCATTGTTCAGATCCTTGTAATCCACGCATACTCATACCTTTTCTCCAAGTTTAGGTACGAAGACTATGTTGGATAGCCACTCAGGGTATGTTGATACCATGATGATGTCGGCTTGAAATTGTTGATTAATTTCTTCCTTGACTTTCAAACTCCACTCAGGTTTTAATCACCTGAGTTTCTGTTTGACTGGCTTCAATCCCTCTTTAATAGGAAGACGATGAATGACGATGTCAGTGGACAAACCGATCATGTCTTCATGAGACCATGCAAACACATCCTGGAATTGGTTCAATAATGTAACCATGTAATTCCTTTATCTTGGGGTCAGGTCCATGCCAATCTGGATTTGTTTAGGGTTTTTTGAGGTTCTGAGGTTAAAAGTGGTGGTTTGATCAAGGGTTGGCTTGATCCTTTATCTTTATAGTGAGTGTTGCTCACCTTAAGGGCTTGGAAGCTAATAGGCTCAAATTCTTCATTGAAATTGATTAGAGGTATATCACCTTGGCCAGGATATTCTGGTTCAGGATTGACAGTGACCAGATTACTGTTGATGATATACTTTAGTTGTTAATGAAGAGTGGATGGGAAGGCTCCCGCCATATGGATCCAAGGTCTTCCCAACAATAAATTATATCATGTAGTGATTTTGAGCACCTGAAAGGATATGTAGAATGTATATGGACCGATCTCTGCTGGTAGTTCATTCTCTCCAACAGTATTTCCCTGTGATCCATGAAAGGCTTTGATGATTGTATGGCTTCCTTGAATTCGTTTGAGATTGATCTTTATCCTTTCGAATGTGGCATAGGGGAAGATGTTTAGGGATGATCCTCCATCTATTAGCACTCCTCCGACCATATATCCAGAAGACATCACTACTATGTACAGTGGCATGCAATGACCCATCCCTTCGGGAGGTAGGTCATCATCGGTGAAAGATATCACATTGTTGTTGATGATGTTATCTACCAGATGATGAAATTTTTCTACATCCACTGTCTTTGACAAGTGGGCTTCTTCTAATGTCTTCATTAAAAAATTCTGATGATCTTCTGAAGGGAATACCAAGTCCAGAATAGATATTTGTTGAGGTGCTTCTTTTAAGCTTTTCCCCACCTTGGCTTCATTATGTCCCATCTTGCGGAGGAATTCTTTGATTTTTTCCTTGGGCACTTTCTCCGTAGATCTGATGACTGGCTTCATCACTCGTTGAAGGAGATACAACGGATTTTCTTTAGATATCGCTGCAGTTGTGCTTAATGTTGATCTTTTAACCTCTCCATAGTTCCATGGGACTTTCGTATGGCTAATGATAGGATACTGTGGCTTGAATGGTAATATGAGTGGTGCTGGTGCAGCCACCTTAAAAGGGTTTTTAACTCCTTTGAGCTTGATGGGTAGAATTGTAAGGGGTGTTGCAGCCAAATCTCCCTCAGGGGATATAACTGCTATGATCTCCTTCTATCTTTGTGATCCTAGAGGAAATATGCTCCCATACTCAAGTGATACAGTGTCATCGTCTGCCATTTGCAGGTCACCTATGTCAATCATATTTTGGATAAGATGATGGAGTTCCCAACTTTCTTCAGTGATATGACCGTGAGAATGGGAGTTGTATTGACATACTCCAGTAGCATCAAATCTTTTTGAGCTTGGGTTGACTGGAGGTAGCATTGCAGTGATCTTTCCCTCATTGATTAACATTTGCAAAATTTTATTCCATTAGTTAGCCTAAATAGGGGAGCTCCCTTTTGTTGGAAAAGTCCCGATGGGCTTGAGCTCTTGCTTTTCTTGCAAACTTTTCCTCCAAGGTTTCACTTTCTTGGGTGAGTGGTGAAGTCTTTGTGATAAGAGAGAGGAGACTAGCATGCTCCTGACTGAACAACTATCGTGTGACTTGGTGTTTGTGTATCACCAGTTCTGCCAGTTGATTAACCTGTTCGTCAAGAGACTTTAACTCCCGTTCCATCATGAACTGGAATTCTGAATAATCCCACTTGTCGAAATTATCCTTGCTGGTTTGGGAAGAACCACCCATGTATTTGGAGTACTAGGAGCTTTCTCCACTTCCTATAAACATGATAAGTTATTACTTGTTCTTTGTGAGTTTATAACTTATAAAAGTATAAACTACTTATGACTTCCTTTCTCATGACTTATTATAGATTAAGTCTTTTAACCACCATTCTTACTTCTTATTATCATACAATCTTATTAAAGTACACATATGAGTAGTTCATATAAACTCTTTATAAATTCATAACTTAATTAAGTTTGAATTACTTAATCATGACTTATACGGCTTAAGTCCATTAATTAATCATCCTATCATTCCTTAACATACATGTTCTACCACTACCCCCTTCTCTAACAATTGAAGAGAAAGAAATTATGGTTTAAGTTCTTACCTATGAAGATCACTTACTTAAATCCTTATTCTCCTTCTTTCTTCTTGAATTCTCAAAGGCTAAATTGTTCTAGCTTTTGTAGCTTATTCTCACTTATTCTCTCTAACCAATAAGCTCTCAACTTATTAGATGAAATGAACAACCAACAAAATGAAAACCAAGCTTGCTATTTATAGGAGTTGCTACATTAGGGCATAAGGGTAATCCAATCCCACATCCTTAATCACCTCCTTACTATTCATTACCTAGACATTAAGTTAACTTGTTCCTCACATGAATTACTCGGCCACCACAACACTTAGCCATTAAGTTAACTTGGCCACCACCTTATTTGCTTACTCATCACATAAGCACTTTACTTAGCTTTTAAGTTTGCTTGGTCATTACATAAGTTATCTCTTGCTTAGCCATTAAGTCTACCTAACTTATACTTTGCTTAACCCTTAAGTCTACTTGCTCATCACACAAAGTTCTTGATCACCAATTCACCCATATGATCACGGGTTGCCCCATGGATCCTCGTAATCCATTGGATTCTTACTTTGGGTTTAAGGTTTAATTAATCCTAACTTATACATTGGGCTTGTATTAACAATTCTTTGGGCTTTATCATTATCTTGCATTGGGCTTACACATCTCTACACTTGGGCCTTATCAATAACTCATTGGACTTTACAATTTCTTACTCAATCCTACAAGTCCATTACATTTGGCTTAAAGCCTTATAACGTATAATTTACGTATTAATCTAGTATTCTAACTCGTATACTTATTTAATATACGATATTCCATCATTCATACATACTCGTATAATACCTCATATTATACTTGTATTCATTACCTCGTACAATACTTACGTATTATACAATCATTGCTTTAATTCATTATACGAATTTAAATCCCTTCTCGGAATTCATTTTCCCTAATCGTTAGGTTTTAAGTCCGCATGCAAAAAACTGTGTTTGCCATAACTGAAATATTATTGGATATTCTATCCCACCTCGATATTCTATCATTATGTATTCTCGGAAATTCAAAAATATTTCCTGAGCAGAAATGCGTGAATAGTGTTTTCAAAAAATTTCTCGGAAAGCTTTTATTTTCGTCTTGGAAATTCAAACACTTTAATTCTACCACGTAGTCAAAATACTACGACATTCCGATATGTCTAGGTCATAGAACGACCTTCAATTAGCTTACTCCCATAAATAATTAATTAAATTCATTTAATCCACATAATCAAAATAAAAATTTAATTCTCAAAAATCCAAATTTTCTTGGGTGTTACACTCTTCACCCCTTATAAGGATTCTGTCCCCAGAATCTTGCTAACACTACATCCACCATTGAGGAAAAATTTTCCTTTATTTTAATCTTGAGTTCCCACAATGCTTCTACAACATTAAGGTTCTTTCATTTCACCTTCACCGAAGGTATTATCTTAATTCACATGACTTGTCACTTCCTATCAATACTCTGAGTTGGAAGTTAAACCTTTACTCACACATTACGCTATCTTCCTTTTATTAGTCCTTCTTTTAATACCAAATTATATGAAACTCAAATTCCTCCTTCAAAACAAGATTATACATGATCTTCTCTTTATCATGCATCCTCTTCTTCACTCGCTTACACTCCTCGTTACCTAGTGGTATTTAATTAACTTGTTCCATTATCGTGGATTGAGTCTACGTTGTGAATAACATTTCTACCTCTTCATTCCGCAATTTAACTTCTAGCTTTGTTTTTGACATTTTCGTCATTAACTCATTCCGAGTTGTTAACATCAATAGCTTTTCCCTACCCTTCATACTTAACGCGTCGTTTACTACTTTTACCTTCCATGTATGATATAATATATCACAGTCGTAACCTCTTAACAATTCTAATCACCTTCTCTACTTCATATTTAACTTCTTCTGTGTGGAGATATATATCAAACTCTTAGAGTCCGTGTATATCTCACACTTCTCCCCGTATATATACTATCTTCCGATTTTTAATTCTAAGACTACAACTGCCAATTTTAGATCATAAGTAGGATAAACCTCCTTATAATCCTTTTAATGGCGCGTGATGCATGAGACAATGACTTTGCATATGCTACATGAGCACGCTAATCTCGCTATTTCTCGCGAAACATCAAGATACACTACAAAATTCCCTGTATCATTTGATAAAGACAATACAAATGCCTCACTTAATCTTCCTTTTAGCTCCTAAAAACTATTTTCTCACTTCTCATTCCAAACATACTTCTTAATAACAAATTTTTCTATCTCTTTAATCTATAATTCACACATAGTGAATTCTGTATCCAACTTCTCTCTCCGTAGTGTTTCTCACACTATCTCCAAATGTTCAGCGTGATTTTCTGACGTCTTAAATTAGACTAGAATATCCCCAATGATCATTATAACACCCTGTGACGCTAATGGTACTTTCAACCATAGCACCTCACAAGAGTACCTATCAATTTGCCACTGACTTGCGCGACACCCATTACGGAAAGTCTAACTTCCGCACATTAGTTAACCCAAACGACATAACCAGAAACTTGTCATAACTATAACGAGGTCTGAATGTCATCTTAAGTTCCTCCTCATTCTTCCTTACTTTCAACCGACTATACCCAGTAGGCAAATCTATCTTAGAATAATTCTTTGCCCTCTTCAACTGATCAAATAGATCATCGATCCTGGGCCATGGGTAGTTATTCTTAACCACTAACTTACTCCTATTACGATAGTCGATACGTAACCATAACGACTCATCCTCTTCCTTAACATCCTCCCAACTTGCGTCATCGTTAGACAACAAGAGCGTCGCGGTATTTTATTACCGTAAATTACTACCTTGTATTTTCTTAGAAAATTGAAGATTCATACTTTTATTCTAACAATTTATTAAAGTTCTATGGTTAATCAACTCATTCATACTGAGAATTACTTCAAATTCTCTCAACTTTATCAGTACTTATCTACCAATACTTGCTTACATTCCTTATTCATGAAGCCATTTCCACGAATATAATTAATGAAAGTTATTTCCCCATTCTCTACCTTAACATATAAAGGTATTTATAATCCCTTCCGAGAATGAACTTAATCACTTAGCAAACTCTCATGCTATAAAAGAAAAGTAACACTCTAATCAAACAACACATAAGCATTCATTGTATTGACCGAAATGATACCTGCTACTAAATCCGCTGATGCAATCGCATCATGGCTAACTTATCACTACTAACACCTTTACTTTCCTCTGACCCCTTCTTTGGGCAATTTCTTGCCATGTGGTCAAACGACCCACATACAAAACAACTATGGTTTTTCTTAGGATTAAGACAATTGGGTAATATATGACCCTCCTATCCACATTTATAATAAAACGATTTCCTTTTCAGACAAACTTCTAGATGAGCCTTTCCACATGCCTTACATACCTCGATACTACACTTAGGATTCCCCTTGTTCCCCCTCCAGTATTCCCGGAGTTAAAAACTCTTTCTTTTTGATATACTGCCACTACCACTAGCATTCTCTGCCTTGGTTCCTCTTTCTCCCTTGCTCTTATCTTTTCTCTTTTTGTGTTATTGGGTTAACGCCTCACTACCACCCTCCGCTATAACCACTTTCTCCAGAATGGTCCCATAGGATGCACTCTGGAACACAAAAATTCCACTATAGAGCCAAGGTTTCAGGCCTTGCTCAAACCTACAAGCCTTCCTCTCCTCTACTGCATACTTGTAGGGAAATAATTCTCAAAGAAAACCTTCTTGAATTATTCCCATGTTACTGCATCTATTCTAGTCCCACCCTGGTGAGCCTCCAACCAAAAGTTGGTTTTCCATTTCATCATGTAAGTTGCAAAAGAAGTCTTTTGCGCCTCACCTACGTTTTTAATAGCAAACACCTTCTCTATTTCATTTACCCATGTCCGGGCTGCTAATGGGTCCATCGTTCCTTTGAACTCCGGCGGACCTACGCTTTTAAATTCTTTAAAGGTAGTCATTCTGGCTAACTTAGGTTCGACGGGTACTCTACCCCCAGTTTAGTTAAATGCAGCCATTAATAAATTAACGTACTCTTGCATAGGGTTGTTTTGACCACCTTGATTTTTATTACGTGATTCCGCTTCCTGATTACGTTGTCTTCTCCTTGGCGGCATTTTCTGATTAAATAGAATTTCATTATTATATATTTACTTACTTCATTATTATTCATCTCATAACAACTCATACCATAACAAAGCATATTAAATGAAAACTTCATTATATTCATATGCTTCTTCATAGTCATAACTATTTACAATTTGCTTACATAGCCAAAGGCTATTACATTTCTATCCCGCAATTGAACTTCTCAAAAGTTGGGATTTACAAAGAGAGTACCCTTTTTTTATACAAAAGAGGGTTTTAAGTCACTACACACATATTTATAACTCTAGCATTCTAATAATGCATAACAGTGTCCTCGTGTTTCTCATTCGCAATCTTCGCTACAGTATCCCAACTAATAGTATGTCGAGTCTGCCCCGACTCTGTAGAATAACAAGCAACTTTAAGCTTGAAATCCTTATGAACACTCTTATGGATGTAAGACATACGTGCTATCTTCCGGTACTTATTCTCCAGTTTCCTACGAAGCTCTACCACCTCGATCATATAATCCCTAGCCTTATTTATCATGAGCACCTTCTCATCATTCTCTGACTCAAAATCTGCTTTTGCATACTCCTTCGCTACATAAAGAGCACTAATCTCTTGATGCGATTATGCATAACTCTGCACTCACAGCACATTCTGTCAAGCACCGCCAGATCTGGTGCTTTCATCAGATCCGAGGCGATGACTCGAGGTAGGTACCACCGCATCAACCGAAGCGTTATCTCCATTACTTCCTCCTCATTGCTCATCATATTAAGATATGATGTTATATCCATATCTCCCTCGGAGTAGTCTTCCTCCGAAAAGTACTCCACTGCCTCCATGTAATGCCCCGAAATCCGGTCTATTTTCACATCTGGATTCCGTACGTCACAATCCCATCTTCTTCCAAACATACATCATTATATAGCTAAATATAACAACATACATCCTCAAATCCCAGGTTCTAAAACCTTAAAACCTCTTTCATTCAAAATAATGATAATTACATTATTCTTTACATCTTGTACGAGTGACTTTTATCCACCACCAATGATACATAATCATTCATTAAACTATTCTATAGTTTAATTCTATCATTCTATATTACAAGTCTTCGCTTGATCTTCACGCACATTCATATAATGAATGACACTTCTTCTAGATACCGATTAGCTTGATCTTTCCGGGATCCTTAAGTTCTTTCTAACATCGTTCGCTGAAAATGTTTTTATTTAAAGCAAGTGTGAGCATTCAATTGCCCAGCAAGTCATAACAGTTGAACAAACAACTTCAAGAATTTAAACATTCTTTTCAGACTTCAATAACCGAACAAAGGTTATGAAGCAGCTTGAATAATAGGAATAATCTTGATTCCTATCATTTTAAAACATTAGTCACATTCAATTTGAAATACTTTCATTCTCTACTTTCTTTCATACACATTCTGTCTGGCTAGAATCAATAGCACAGACTTAACAATAACGGTTCATGTATAAACAGATCATGCTCATATTGAACAGTTCAATCACAGAATAGTTCATATCATAGAAACACCGAAGTGTTCACATTGTGGCACAAGGCCTCATACATTATAACACATTGTACAAATATCACACATTTGCACATAGACAAAACTTCTCAAGTTCAACATCTGAGAAGTTTTAGAAACTAGCATTCATTGGAAATATGAATGAAGTTAGGAAACTTGCCTTATGCACAACTACAACTTATAGTTTACGCTAAACTGGTCATTCCAATTCCTATGTAGCACATAAGGAAATAACAGATACACCGATTAGTCATATACTTGACTTTACGCATTGGTTTACTTGACTTCACTTCTTAAGGTTCACGTTCTTATAAACTAAGTTTACGCGATAAACATCCTTTACCGGTTTACGGCTTCATGACATACGGAAATGTCTTACTTAATACGTTCATCATCTTTGATGATTTACATTCTTATCTTCTTCTTATAACTCTCCTAGGACTCAGCACACATCGTGTCTCTACTAGTAGTCCATATGGTACTCGAAAGTGGTTTCCCACAAACAACCAACAAACAAGTTCTGCGTCTCATCTACACCCGCCCATGTGATGAGTTAGATTGGTAGCCAGTTTTGTATATAGCTTCACTCTTTGAAGGAATTGTTTAGCCCAGCTCCCATATGTCAACCATCAAAGGTTACGATTGTACTAGAACCTAAATTCATCTTAACTTACCCAAACTATTAAACTATAATGTTCGTTAAGTCAATTTCTTATTCCTTATGGCTTTCTGGAAACTAAATGCCATACCTCGAGATTCATTCTTTATCGTCTAAGTCATACAATATTTTGTATACTCAGGACGATCATTCAATATTCATTCTACGCATTTATAGCGTTAAGCATTTTACACTACCTTATTCTTATCTTACAACATTCGATTCATTTGACTCGGAATGTTATCCAAGTTATTAACTCGGCTTCTTTTACGTTATACGTACTTGTCCTTAATTCAGCTTTTCCACCGTTCACAGGTTTAATCATTGATCTTTATTACCTTAGGGTCAAACCATACACGGGGTGTAGGTTCTACCCGTTTAGTATTCGCGTACACTTAACCTTTAACTCGATTCAAGTGTCCAATGCTTACATTTCATTCTAACATTCTCATCTGACTCACATTCGGCTTTCATTAATCTTATTACCATTCGCTATGGCTTTCTTGATAATTCATATCTTACTTACTACTCCCATCAACGTCTAAGTTATACAACCAATGTATACTTAGAATGTTCGTTCAACGTGAATACGATTCACGAGGATTATTTACGTATTCAATATTTATGTTGTTCATCCCTTAATTTTACATTCAACCTTTACCTAAGGTTTTAATCGCTTTCATTCATTACTATCACCTGAACCCCAAGTTCAATATTATTTATTAATGTCAAAGCCATATAGTTCATTGTATTCTAAGACCGATCGTTCATCGCAACAACATTGCATTCACAGCGTCTAAATACTTTACATTCATCTCTCATGACCACGACATAACATGGAAATGTTATTCATTACTCTAGTCAATCAACGTTTAAGGAATCACAATTACAACCAATCCTCACGTTCGTTTTATTGGACTACGGTTCCGGACATTGGTTCAGAACCACGTCTACATTCTTTATCTTTTAATCTCATTTAATCTTTTTCGTTCAACCTTCATCAAAGGTTTAGTACACTTAATTAAGTGTTACATTAGTTGAATTACATGTTCATAATTCTTTCTTGCACATCCCCAAAGAATTGAAGCGCAAGAAAATCTCATTTACGGGCATTGCACCCGTGCCGTGGCTGCGTGCCTTTCCCTTTCCTTTCCTTCGCGACGCCACTTATTAGTCGCTAATGGCCCAAGCTTGCACTGCGGCACCGGCCCCCAAGGCACGACCTGCACTGCGGCGCCAAGCATGAAACCTAGAAAAAATTTCTGTCTTTTACAAGCTTGAGACGCTAACTTTGAAATCTCATATCTTATTCGTTATAACTCAAAACGAGGTCTTTCTAAAGCCATTTTCTTCCTTATCTTATGTACTTCGATTAACCTCAGACAGAACTTCGTTCTGAATCTGTTAACATGTCATTCAATTGGCTTAATCTACGCTCTTCATTCGTTTTACGTTATTAACGTTCTTCGTTCGTTCGTCCGTAATTCGGTAATCCGAACTCGGAATTCATTCGTTCTTGGGTCCACGACTCACATTTTCTACGTTCTCTTATATTCTTATGAAACCTTACATGTTCAGGTTCATTTACTAACTTTCTAATTCTCATTCTTCTTTTATGAAAATTTCGCCATAACTTCGTTATAGCTCATTTTAATCCGTTCTTCATGAACGTTTCTAACGTTCCTAACCAAGCAATAAGCAACTAACTTATACGCAATGGTTTTAAACTTGTCCATCAACAACAATTATCCTACGATGGTTTTAAATTTGTCCATCAACAACGTTCTTCGTGTTCTTCACGTGTTCTTCGCGTTCTTCATTTTTAATCGATATTTTGGATTACGATTTTACTTTTTCTTGGAACATCCTTCCTTACTTATTTGACCTACTCATTCATAAGATTCATTCGGATCGCTCAAAATCCTTACGAATCTTACACTTCCTTAAGAAATTTATAAAATAAATTTCTAATTCTTATTTCTTCATTTTCTTACGATTTCAACCATATGAAATCATTTCTAACTTAATCTACTTCTTATCTTCATTAAGTTATGTTTTTGAACATATTAAACTTAAAGAAAATTAGAAGAAACTAGGGTTCGGATTACCGTTCTTCTTTAATCTCCCTCCGTCGGACAAAGCGTGCACTCGGGCAAGCTTTTCCTCTTCTTTTTCCTATGTTCTCCCATCCGAACTCTCTCTCTCTATCTCTCAAGTGTTGGTTGAAATTTTAAACCAAACAAATGAGCTTAAGGCTTGTTTATATAGAAAACCAAAGCTAAGGGTAAATTAGTCATTTCACCCCACCTCCTTACTATTCATGGCTTAGCCACCAAGTTTACTTGGCCACTACCCTTACTTGGTGGCCAAGTGGCCACCCCACATGCCCATGGGTCTTCCCCATGGGTTGCCCCATGGGTTTTACCCATCCGGTGACCCATCGGTTCGATCCGCGGTTTATTTTCTTGGATCGGGCTTGATTAAATCTAACACAGGGCCTTACATTAATTCTTATTGGGCCTACCCTAGGCTTGATTACACATTCCATTAGGCTTGATATAATCCAAGTCCAATTGGATTCTTCAAAGTCCATGAACTCATAGTCCATTTAGACTAATCGTATTCTACGCATTCCATTCTCGTATTCTCATATTCTCTTCGTATATCATTCGTACGATATTCGTATCATACGTCGTACTAATCTTCGTACTATACTCATATAATAACTAGTATTATACTCATATTTCTCAGGCATAATAACTCTAATTATTATACGAAATCATAAAATTCTCGGAACTCACTTTTCCTAAACCTTAGGTTTTAAGTCCTCAGGCGAAAACTTCGTTTTTGCCATAACTGAAATATTATTGAATATTTCATCTCGTCTCAGAATTCTATCATTACGCGTTTCTTGAAAATTCAAAATAAATCTCCGAGCATAAACGGATGAATAGTGCCTATTTCGTTTTTTTCCCCATAAATATTTTTGTTCCTGGAAAATTTTTATTTTCGTCTTGAAAATTCTTACTCGTTCAGTCTAGCTCGTAGCCAGAATCCTCCCGATTAATAATCATTATAGGTTATAGAACGATTAATAAACACATAACACAGAATAGTATTAATAAAAATTCATTTTATTAATAACTAATTCTTTAAACTTAAATTCTAGACAATCCAATTTTCCGGGTTGTCACACTCCATCTCTTCTAGAATCACTAATGGTACCTCTGTCACCGGCATAGGTACAGGATCTACTCTGTTCACAGTTTCTTCGCTCACTGCATATATATCTCTATACATCAAGCTATCGATCGACATCCTACAATAACACATATGTTGATTAATACATAATACACAATAGTATAAGCACAAATCACATTTAATTTATTTAGGGTTACTTTCCATCTTTTAAATCTTTCGGTACTGAGTTTTCTCAATACCTTATTAACTCATTCAACTGAATTAAAGCTTGAGTTTACTTCCTTCGGACTTTCCTTCCTTAACGAGGTTATTAGCCTAAGGTTTTTCCCCCCTTAAGTTTTATAACCTAATGCTTTGATACTAACCTGTGACGCCCCCAAATTCGGGTATCTTCCAACCCGACAGATGGTGCTACACGGTAGTCATAACCTTACATTCATTCTATTAAAACGGCATCAAAATGTGTGTATCAACGACATTCTTATTACATTAATACTATTACATCCCGTTCCCAGGTTCTAAAACCATAACATTCTTTGTTCATCATACTATAATATATACAATTTACTAGTTTATTACAAGGTAAACTAATCGTTCCTCTTCGTCTTGCCTTTAACCTTGTCGGATCCCTCGGTTCATTCGGTCCTAACTGCATTCATATGGTTCAAGCAAGAGTGAGCATAACAAGCTCAACAAGTGCAACAATTTCTTTTAAACAACATGCTTGAAACATAGGAATCATATATCTTTAATAACTGGACAGTAGTTATGAAGTACTATCAATAATTCAAAATAGTACTTCTTTTCCTTCAAAATGTTTTACAATGACAATATTTAGTAAAACATCAATTCTGGCTCAAGACCTTGAGCGTTTCATAATTTCTTTGAAAAGGACAACCCAACACTAAGTTCGTAAGTCCGGCATATCTTACGAGCACTTCTACGTGATCAGCCCATAGTACTCTATGTTGATCAACACTACATCCTGTTAAATGTATGTATGTTTAAGTTTTGGCAACCTCGCGTGCCCATCGAATAATCGATGAAAAATACATTTGTTTATTCATACTCAGGCTTACCTTGAATCCTTACCAAACAATTGGCTTAGGATAGCGTTAACAATTCTATATTGAAAGACTTGTAAATAAGTCAATAAACACTTCAAGATTAGTCTAGCCTAGATAAAACTGGCATCGACCCTTTAGTAAAATAGTTCATGCATCTCAGAACATGAATCACAGAAAACTTGGCTAACATGAAGGTTAGACAAGCGTTTAAGAAAAACTTGCCTTCAGCGTTTGCTACAGTAAAATTACTTTTCCTTTGAGTCTTTACAATCTCTACAACACATAACCACATAACATACCACATTAGGTCATGAATGATCATACAAGGTTCCTAATGAATCTTACCCTTCTTCTCAATCTAATCATGTATTATATTTGTTATTATTGGTTCCGGCTTATCGTTATAACTTACATCATTCTTACCAACTTTTTTCTCTTCTATAACTTAATTGAAATTATTTCATTAATACAACTCGTTTCAAGTTAATCATCCTTCTTCGCGGCTTACTAATGTTATCACATCACTAACCGAGACTCAATCGTTATTGGTTACGTACACTTATTGCTTACCATTCACGTTCACATTCAATTGACTTATATTCAACCTTTAGTATTATACCTAAGGTTTATATCATTAGCAATGATATTCCATTAAGTTGAATAAGGATTTAATTCAGCCTTCATTCACTTCTCCTTTCATTTATATTCAAAAACATTCCTTTCTATGCTTCACTTAGTGTTAGGCTGCGGCGCCGGCATTCCTTCTCTGTGTCACGCCGCGACGTGACTTAGCAGTGTGTATGGTCCGGACTCAGCGTTGCAGCGCGAGTCTCCTTTGCTATGGCCACGTTGCGGCGCTAGTTCGTAGTGTTCTCTATCTCGGCCTCGCGCTGCGGCACGAGCCTTTGTGTCTGGAGTCGCGCTGCGGCGCGGACTCTGTGCCTTAGAAAAATTTGACAGATTTTCAACTTTGCAAAATTCCCGGACGCATAAGTTCTTCGTTATAAGTCCAAATTGGCTCGTTCAAAAGTCTACGGTTCACAAATTACATACTCTATGCGTTCATGAAAGAATTTTATCTATTTGGCTTTTTTTGCTCAAAATTCACCTATTAGTCCATTTTTAACAAAAATAGTAAACGTTCGTGAACGTTCAACGCTCGTTTCTTCGTTCTAAGTCGGAATTCACTCATTCTCGAGTCCACAACTCTGTAATGCCAAATAAGACTTGTCTCCATTGAAAACCAATGTTTCCAAGCTCAATATCAAAATTCGAATTCCATTTCGAGATTTTCACGAATTCGAGGATTATCGTCCAAACTCGTGAATTCTGCCTTAACTTCATTACTTAAGATTTGTTCTTCGCTTTAAATGGTTTCAGTCCATCATATTAACATCTTGACATACATAACTCATTAACTTATAAACATGATAAGTTATTACTTGTTCTTTGTGAGTTTATAACTTATAAAAGAATAAACTACTTATTACTTCCTTTCTCATGACTTATTATAGATTAAGTCTTTTAACCACCATTCTTACTTCTTATTATCATACCATCTTATTAAAGTAAACATATGAGCAGTTCATATAAACTCTTTATAAATTCATAACTTAATTAAGTTGGAATTACTTAATCAAGACTTATACGACTTAAGTCCATTTATTAATCATTCCTATCATTCCTTAACATACATGTTCTACCACTACCCCCTTCTCTAACAATTGAAGAGAAAGAAATTATGGTTTAAGTTCTTACCTATGAAGATCACTTGCCTAAATCCTTACTTTCCTTCTTGCTTCTTGAATTCTCAAAGGCTAAATTGTTCTAGCTTTTGTAGCTTATTCTCACTTATTCTCTAACCAATAAGCTCTCAACTTATTAGATGAAATGAACAACCAACAAAATGAAACCAAGCATGCTATTTATAGGAGTTGCTAGATTAGGGCATAAGGGTCATTAATCCAATCCCACCTCCTTAATAACCTCCTTACTATTCATTACCTAGACATTAAGTTAACTTGCTCCTCACATGAATTACTTGGCCACCACAACACTTAGCCATTAAGTTAACTTGGCCACCACCTTATTTGCTTGCTCATCATATAAGCACTTTACTTAGCTTTTAAGTTTGCTTGGTCATTACATAACTTATCTCTTGCTTAGCCATTAAGTCTACCTAACTTATACTTTGCTTAACCCTTAAGTCTACTTGCTCATCACACAAAGTTCTTGATCACCAATTCACCCATATAATCATGGGTTGCCCCATGGATCCTCCTAATCCATTGGATTCTTACTTTGGGTTTAAGGTTTAATTAATCCTAACTTATACATTGGGCTTGTATTAACAATTCTTTGGGCTTTTTCATTATCTTGCATTGGGCTTACACATCTCTACACTTGGGCCTTATCAATATCTCATTGGACTTTACAATTTCTTACTCAATCCTACAAGTCCATTACATTTGGCTTAAAGCCTTATAACGTATAATTTACGTATTAATCTCGTATTCTAACTCATATAATTATTTAATATACGATATTCCATCATTCATACATACTCGTATAATATCTTGTATTATACTTGTATTCATTACCTCGTACAATACTTACGTATTATACAATCATTGCTTTAATTCATCATACACATTTAAATTCCTTCTCGGAATTCATTTTCCCTAATCGTTTGGTTTTAAGTCCGCAGGCGAAAAATTGCGTTTGCCATAACTGAAATATTATTGGATATTCTATCCCACCTCGATATTCTATCATTACGTATTTCTCGGAAATTCAAAAATAATTCCTGAGCAGAAATGCGTGAATAGTGTTTTTCAAAAAATTTCTCGGAAAGCTTTTATTTTTGTCTTGGAAATTCAAACACATTAATTCTACCAAGTAGTCAAAATACTACGACATTCCGATATGTCTAGGTCATAGAACGACCTTCAATTAGCTTACTCCCATAAATAATTAATTAAATTCATTTAATCCACATAATCAAAATAAAAATTTAATTCTCAAAAATCCAAATTTTCTATTACAAAAACGACAAAAAGTACTGTTATGTAATTTTCATTCATTTAGCTATGTTAGGGGAAAACGTGAAGGAAAATGCTTAACACCAAAAAGTGTTTTTCAGTTTTTCGGAGATCCGAAGAATACGTAAAAATTAATCAGTAAAGGAAAGACGAAATATCCAAAAATATTTTGATTCTGAGAATCACAGTTTTATAAACTGTAGGACGAAAACCCGAAAGACAGAACCATGAAACTTAGAGGCTAAGTAGACTTAAGAGCTAAGTTAACTTAACACTTATGTCATGAATAGTAAGGAGGTGTTGATAGTATGGAGGTTAATGGGGTGAAATGACTAAAATACCCTTAGCTTGGATTTTCTATAAATAGGAAGCTAACTTTCATTTAAATGGGATTTTGAAAATCCTACACCTTAGAGAGAGAGAGAGAGGGTTCGGATGAAGAGGGAGAAGGAAGAGCATGAGCTTGAATGATCGGATCGAAAGTGTTCGTGAAATAGAAAAGCTTGCGAATCGCCGGTTTTGTCTAGCGGAAGAAAAATAAGGAAGGAAGGTATTAAAATCTAACTTCTAGGTTAGATTTTATTTATGTTTTATATGTTGAAAACATAGATTAATAAGAATAAGAAGTAAATTATGTTAGGAATGATTTCATATTGTTGAAATCGTAAGAAAATGAAGAAATAAGAATTAAAAGTTTAGTTTATAAATTTCTTAAGGAAGTATAAGATTCGTAATGAATTAGAACGATCCAAGTGGATTATATGAATAATTAGGTGAAATAAGTAAGGAATGATGTTCTATAACATCAAATTCCAATAAAAAGTGAAATCATAATCCAAAATATCGATTAAAATGAAGAACGAATGAAGAACACGAAGAACACGTGAAGAACACGAAGAACATTTTTGATGGACAAATTTAAAACCATCGTAGGATATTTTTTGTTGATGGACAAGTTTAAAACCCTCACGTGTATAAGTTAGATGCATATTGCTTGGTTAGGAACGTTAGAAACGTTCATGAAGAACGGATTAAAACTTAGCTATAACGATGTTATGGAGAAAATTTTGTAAAAGACAAACGAGAATTAGAAAGTTAGTAAATGAACCCGAACGTATAGGGTTTTATAAGAATGTAAGAGAACATAGAAAACGTGAGTCGTTGACTCAAGAACAAACGAATTCCGAGTTCGGATGACCGAATTACGGTCGAACAAACGAAGAGCGTTAAAAACGTAAAACGAATGAAGGGTGAAGATCAAGCCAATCGAATGGCACGTTAACAGATTTAGAACGAAGTTCTGTCTGGGGGGTATTGAAGTACATAATATAAGGAAGAGAATGGCTTTGGAATGGCCTCGTTCTGAGTTAAAACGAATAAGTTATGGAAGCGGGAAGTAAAAGTCTCAAATTGGATTTAACAATTAGAGAAATTTTCTAGGGTTAAGGCTTGGCGCCGCCGCGCCAGCCATGTCTTGTAAGGTCACGCTACAGCGCCAGACCAGGAAGCCGGGTACTACAAACTCATGCCGTGGCGTGAGAGATAAAGAAGAGAGTGAAATAGCATGGCTTCGATTGTAGAGGAAAAAGCCAGAGAAGAGCTTTTAACTGCTCAACTCTTGGGGGAAACGTACGGGAAGATAAAGAGCATAGCATTCAACTAATGTAACCCTTAATCAAGTGTTTTAAAACTTTAATGAAGGTTGAACAAAAAGATTAAATGAGAGTAAAAGATAAAGAATGTAAATGCAGATTACGGAACCGATATTCGGGGACCGTAGTTACGATAAACGAACGTGGAGAATTGCTATGGTTGTGATTCCTTAGACGTTGAGCGACGAGGGTAATGAATAACATTTTGATGTTATGTCATGATAGTGAGAAATAAGTGTAAGGCATATAGACGCTGCAAATGCAACGCTGTTGCGATAAACGATCGGTCGAAGCATACAATGAACAGTATGACTTCGACATTAAGAAAGAATAATGAACATGGGATGGATAACGATCGAAAGCGATTAAAACCTTGAGTAAAGGTTGAATGAGAGATTTAAAGATGAGCAGGTGAACGTTGAATACGTAAACTATCCTCTTGAATCGTGATTTCGCATCGAACGAGCTGTGGCGATGCCTAGAAAATAGGTCCATTCCATCAACAAAGATTGACGAGTCGCCAAATACATAGTAGAAAGATAATGCGAAATAACTAACTTAGGTTATTAATACATTAAGTAAACTAATGCATAAGTCAAAATACATGACTAATTATATATCTTATGAGTTTGAACCGGAACAAATATAATTATATGTCTTCTAGGTCCATTCCATCTAACCCATTATAGTCGCCAAATACAAATAAATCCTTTATTCATCACAATTATTATATACATTATTTTACAAAAATGGTGAGGACATTATTTTACTGGTGAACTACTAAACTCTCTCTCTGGAACCTTCATTCCATACCAGAGCTAGTACTCGCTACATTCTCGCGCCTCACGAGAAGAAAAAATGGAACAAAAAGGAAAAGGGTGAGCTCAACTAGCCCGGTAAAGAATATTATGACTAAGATAATATACAACAAATTATCGTTAGTCTTGACGAGGGAAAAATCTAATAGAATACAATAGAAATGACGGTTTTAAATCAACAAGCTGCGGTGAAACAACAATTCATTAGAAGAGTTAAGTAGAGAATGCAAACTACTATCTTCTATATATGAATTTAAAAGTTCATCATCGATATTTTATCCTGTAACATCAATCGATATATATACGGAATCAAATATTCATCTTTGCACTCTGGGCCAAAGATATTCATCGATTGGTCATGTTCATCTAAACACACATTCATCTTTGTACTACGGGCCAAAGATATTAATCGATGAAGTCGTATTCATCTCAACACTGTTCATCTTTGCACTACGGGCCAAAGATATTCATCAAGAAATCATTCATCTTTGCACTTCTGGGGCCAAAGATATTGATAATATCATCATTTTAGGGTGAGGATGATGAAAAATATTTTAAAGGAAGCGAATCCGGTGAAACAAAAGAACAAATATTAAGGATTAAGTATTTTAAACAATCAAGTTCAAAAATACTTCATAAGTAATCAGTGGAGTAAAATTTAAGAATGATCAAAACATGGATACAATCAAAGCTAGTATCCATAATAGATATTTTGGACAAAAAGAAGAAATTTCATTTTTCGATTGAATAGTCTAGTATTCATGAATAGTGTAGTATCGTGAATAGTCTTAGTATCGTGAATAGTAACTCAGACACCAAAAGATAGAAATTTTCAAAAAAAACATCTTCACGCTTCGTGAATAGTACTTCGTGAATAGTAACTCGTGAATAGTAACTCATGAATAGTAACTTCGTGAATAGTAACTCATGAATAGTAACCCAGAGCATGAAAAAGTTCCAAATTTGATAAAATTTCCAACCAATATTCGGCATAATGATATTGAAGAAATAATATCATTTGAGAAGAAAATAACATCCCTTACCTCGAAAAGGCAGTACTTTAGTTGAAACAGGATATAGGCTATGACTTGAACTTGCTTGAGTATAGCAATACTCAAAGTATACTCAAAATACTCACAAGAATACGCTCGATAATATAGAGAGAAAACTTGAGTTTACGGTGTGATTTTCAATTCTAACCTAAGCACCCTATTTATAGGAAAATCTTAGAACACCAAAGTAGAAAATTTAATATAATAATATTATATATATTACAAATTCTCTCGCACACATTTTAGCATCTGAAATTGAATCAATCCTAACACATGTTAAATGAGTCCCAACAATGTAAAAAACGTTTTTGTAATTAAAAAATATTATAAACTTCCAAAAATTAATTATTTGAACTTGGAACTTCAATAATTCATAATAAATAGCCCTTTTATCAAAAAATTTGAATCTCGATCTTTTTATAGGAAATTCAATTCTCTACACTTTGCGGAAGAAAGTTTTTCCAAATTCCAAGCAGAAAATTAACGAAATCCACAAAGCAGGCGATTTTACAAATTTATAATCAAATTTCGGTCGATAATTGTGTCCACTGACACACAAAATATGTGTTAAACATTTAATGCCACAAAAATACTCTTCCTCCTCATATACTCATATATCCCACATTCATTATAAAAATATCACCAGTTAATATATTATTAAAATAATATATTTAAATGAATTATTTTATCGGAAAAAGATAAAATATTAATTTTCAACAATTGTCACATTAAAAATTTTCTCCATCTATATCCACATAAAATCAATATTTTTTCTCATCATATAAATCAATAATTAATTATTCACAAATAATATTACAGAATCACGATCTTGTGACCGGTAGTTTCTAGGAAAGAGGGGCTTTCGATAAGGATCTCTCCTTCTTGGTGGCCATGATTAGGTGACCAAACCTCTCCTTAGAGCAGAACTTTCTAGACATTGCCAATAATGTTATCCAATAATATTATTAGGATAATATGAATTATTGCTCCGATAATGGAAAATCTATGTAATGACAATTTATTGAAACAACGATAATATAAAATATCGATCGACAATTATTGAATCAATAAAATAAAATCTTTGAATAGTAATTCTTTGTAACAATTATTGAGTAGTGCCTTCTTACGTAAGAATCAATAATTGGTGCAATCTGAGTATCTTCTTGTTCAACAATGCGTATTAGTGTGTTTTAACCAAGGGTATTCCAACGATATTACTTGGTAACAACTACTGCCGATTATTTATAAACAACTTATATTTGTCGTTTTCTTCATCCAATCGCTTTTTCAGTTATGGGGCCCACAAAAAAGACTAACGCCAGTAAATGCGAATATTCCCCGACGATCTGAATATTCCACGACCAAACGAATATTCTCGACGATAATGAATATTTTATAACCACTTGCTTATTCAAAATATTTGCGTATTTTACCCATAACTATCCACATTAATCAAATCAACCCTTACTATTTCAAAATAATAAATAGAGGAAAATAAATTTCATTTATTAATAATTTGGGGTCTTCTGACCTCCCTCCTTATGAAATTTCGTCCTCGAAATTGGCGTACGTACACAGTGTTTGAAAAGATGAGAATACCTCGCTTTCATTTCGTTTCCAACTCCCGGTCATTTCCTCGATAGCATGGTTTCTCCACAAAACTTTAACTTGTGGTATAACCTCGGTACATAGGACATTTTCTTTCTATCAAGATCTTGTGGTACCTCCTCGTACGTTAAGTCTTGGCTATCTCGTCCGGTTCTAACTTCGATAGCGTGGTTGAATTCGTCCACATATTTACGTAACATCGATCGTGAAAAGCGTTATGAACACGCGTCATACTTGGCGGTAAAAGCGAGTCTATAGGCCACAGTTCCTATTCGATCGAGAATTTCAAATGGATTAATAAATCGAAGGTTTGAGCTTTCCTCACCTCACCGATTCTCGCTTTTGAAATAACAACTTCTTGCACCTCCTTCTTCAAATTCATCGACTCGATTGTGTAGCTTGAGCGACTTTAACTTTATCGATTAAAGTCGATTATACTCGTATATCATCACGTGGGTACCTAGAGTTTTCATCTCCATCTCTATTATTTGTAAATTATCTGAAATGAGTCTTTGACAATATCGTACTCGTACTTGTATCGATCTTCTACTCAACACGTCGGCTACCACGTTCGCTTTTCGAGGATGGGCATGGTTAGGAACATGTCTTTGAAATGAGTCTCCTCTTGAGTTCTTGAAGCTCTTCCCACATTCCTTGCTCCATTCGAATTTTGTATCTCTCTGAGTCAATTGCGTTAATGGAATAGCGATTCGAGAATATCCTTCAACGAATCTCCGATAATAACCAACTAAGCCTGAAAGCTACGTATTTTGATTCTGAGCTTAGGTTGTTCTCACTATGACTCATATCCCAACCTTGGATAGCACGTTACAATGACACCTATCGGTTTACTATCGCTTGCGAATATGGTGTCCCCTACGGAGAATGCGGCCCGGTGCATTCCACAAAGGAAGTCACCGGATAAAGGCTCGGTACCAAATTCTATAGTTGAATTTTTAACTCACGAAGTTCAATAGGAGCCATTCGATATGAGATTTTAGAAATGAGTTTTTGTACCGGGTTCAAAGTCGATACAAAATTTAATATCGGTCTTTGGGAGTAAACCGAGAAATTCTTTGAAATACGTCGGGAAAAATCAATAACAACAGGAATATTATTCAAATCGGCGTGTCTTTATTCAAATCCATAACATGGACTAAGAAAACTTGACATCCGTAATAAGCGAATGACTTCATGGCTTGATATGAAAATGTTTGACTACAATGGTTTGATTGCTTGAATTGAATAACGGGTTGCTTAAGAATATGAAAACTAATGACCTTACGAAAGTAATCAATTTCGGCATGATGAGTAGTTAACCTTAAAATCACATCAAAAGCAAATATCTCTATAGAAATAAGGTTAACGGGTAATGTGATAGTGCTGACTGAATCAAGCAAGATTTCTAAACAACGGATGTAATGAAAGTTTCTCTAGCAGAGTCTCCATAAATAAGTCAAAGTCTAATTTCTCGTAGTCGAGTTCAAGCGTTGGCGCAAGCAAAGAGATAAAAGAATGGGTAGAAGCAGGTATCTAGTAAGGTATAAACTTAGCAAGAATTTATAATTAACTAACCGTGTACTAACCGTTCGGGTTCCTCGCATTTTGACCCGGTCACGACAAAGCGCTCTTCGAGGAACCGTTGACTTTGACTTTTTGGGACATCCTTTTGAGTCACCATTCATTTGGATTGGGTTTCGATACCTTACAATCTCGGCGATATGTCCTTCTTTTCCACAATTATAGCATACCTTAAAGCTGTTGTGGGTAGTTTGGGTGATATGTCCCTCTTTCCGCATTTGTAACATCGACCGGTGGTCTTTCTCCTCCCTTGGAACTAGTTTTACTCTTGGTGTTGACGCGTCTTCACATGGTCGTTGTTGAATCTCCTCTTTTAAAATCTCCTCCAGGCTCGCTTCTTCTATTTTCATGGCCACGATTACCACCGGAGTGGTTACAGCCTTTGTCAAGTATTCTTCTTTCTCCATTTGGTTATCGTTATTACGATGTTTGCTATCTTGGTATGATCCTGGTTATGGTCCCTCGGTTGAGCGTACTCGTTATCTCGCTCTAACAATGAGCCACATTGACAACATCGAATAGAGAGAAAATTTATGAGAAATGAGATCTTGGCGTATCTTGGGGTTTCAAACCTCTCGAAACATCCGCGTCATCGTTCCTCATTCTCCACCAAATGAGGTGCAAACACGGATAACTCATGAACTTCGCCTCGTCTTTGGGACACCGTCATGTTATTACGCTCCGATCTAATAAACTCCACTTCCTTCATATATAGCGAATACTTTCGGGGAAGTACTTGTCATTGAACTATTTCTGAAACGTCTCCCATGACATCTTTGAGTGCAATTTGGATGGAGTGCGCTTCCTGAGATTCCACCGATGTCTGCCTCATTCATTACGGAACATAAAAAGTAGCGAATGGAACTTTCTGTTCCTCCGTGCATCAAGACATCGAATATCTTGGTAATTTGTTTGACCCACGTCTCGCCTTAATCGGATCGACTTTCCTAGAATTACGGTGGTCCCGACTCTTTGAAGCTGCTTGCATTTGTGACCACCCGTGAATTGCTATCATTTCCTCCTGTATTTTGAACACGAGTCTCCCTCGTGCGATTTTGCATGAGCTGCAAAAAGCTTCTAAACATCCCTCGTTCATCATCTACTCGGTGGTGTTGTTCATGGGAGGTACATTGCCGACTGTTGCACGCGTTCTCCTCGTTGGTAAATACTGAGGCATCTCCACGGTCTCATTTACTCCTTTGTTAATATTCTCGATTCGACATTCTCAAAATCATTGTCATAAAACAAGGGTTAATTAAGAAATCAATATATCACATAATATCCTATATCTTGACAACTAACAAATAAGCTTAGGTAGGACACCTTTAGCGAAGGATTTACTCGTCTCTCCCTCTAGTTCTATTCCCCGATCTCACTTGGAGATCATATCCTAAGCTACGATACCAACTTTGGCGCCCCCAAAATAGGTCCATTCCATCAACCCATTACGAGTCGCCAAATACATAGTGCGAAATAACTACAACTTTATTAATACATTTGTCGTGCAAAATACGACAACATATATCTTATGAGTTTAAATACAAATATTGTCATCTAGATAATATACATACCCAAATAAATCCTCATCACAATTATTTATACATTATTTTACAAAATGGTGAGGACTACTAAACAACTCTCTCTAGAACCTTCATTCCATACCCAAGCTAGTACTCGCTACATTCTCGCCTCACGAGAAGAAAAATGGAACAAAAAAGGAAAGGGTGAGCTCAACTAGCCCGGTAAAGAATATTTGACTAAGATAATATACAACAAATTATCGTTAGTCTTCAACGAGGGAAAAATCTAATAGAATACAATAGACTGACGGTTTTAAATCAACAATTGCGGTGAAACAACAATTCATTAGAAGAGTTAAGTAGAGAATGCAAACTACTATCTTCTATATATGAATTTAAAAGTTCATCGTCGATATTTTATCCTGTAACATCAATCGATATATATACGGAATCAAATATTCATCTTTGCACTCTGAGGCCAAAGATATTCATCGATTAGTCGTGTTCATCTAAACACTGTTCATCTTTTACTACGGGCCAAAGATATTAATCGATGAGTCGTGTTCATCTCAACACTGTTCATCTTTTACTACTGGGCCAAAGATATTCATCAAGAAATCATTCATCTTTACTCTCTGGCCAAAGATATTGATAATATCATCATTTAGGGTGAGGATGATGAAAAATATTTTAAAGAAAGCGAATCCGGTGAAACAAAAGAACAAATATTAAGGATTAAGTATTTTAAACAATCAAGTTCAAAAATACTTCATAAGTAATCGAGTGGAGTAAAATTTAAGAATGATCAAAACATGGATACAATCAAAGCTAGTATCCATAATAGATATTTTGGACAAAAGAAGAAATTTCATTTTTAATTGAATAGTGTAGTATTAAGTGAATAGTGTCAGTATCGTGAATAATGTAATTAGTATCGTGAATAGTAGTAACTCAGAGACACCAAAAGATAGAAATTTCACAAAAAAAACATCTTCACTTCGTGAATAGTACGTGAATAGTACTTCGTGAATAGTAACTCGTGAATAGTAACTCATGAATAGTAACTCATGAATAGTAACTTGAGCATGAAAAAGTTTCAAATTTGATAAAAATTTCCAACCGATATTTCGGCATAATGATATTGATATTGAAGAAATATATCATTTTGAAGAAAATAACATCCACTTACCTCGAAAAAGGCGAGTACTTCTAGTTGAAACAGGATATAGGCTATGACTTGAACTTACATAGTATAGCAATACTCAAAGTATACTCAAAATACTCACAAGAATAAACTCGATAATATAGAGAAAACTTGATTTACGGTGTGATTTTCAATTCTAACCTAAGCACCTATTTATAGGAAAATGCTTAGAACACCAAAGTAGAAAATTTAATATAATAATATTATATATATTACAAATTCTCTCGCACACTTAGCATCTGAAATCAGCAATCCTAACACATGTTAAATGAGTCCCAACAATGTAAAAAAACGTTTTTGTATTAAAAATATTTTAAACTTCCAAAAATTAATTATTTGAACTTGAACTTCAATAATTCATAATAAATAGCCCTTTTATCAAAAAATTCGAATCACATGACTTTTTGTAGGAAATTCAATTCTCTACAACTTTGCGGAAGAAAGTTTTTCCAAATTCCAAGCAGAAATTATTGAAATCCACAAAGCAGACGATTTTCTGGTATAATCAAATTTCGATCGATAATTGTGTCCTGAACACACAAAATATTGTGTTAAACATTTAATGCCACAAAATACTCTTCCTCCTCATATACTCATATATCCCACATTCATTATAAAAATATCATAGTTAATATATTATTAAAATAATATATTTAAATGAATTATTTTATCGAGAAAAAGATAAAATATTAATTTTCAACAATTGTCACATTAAAATTTTCTCCATATATCCACATAAAATCAATATTTTCCTCATCATATAAATCAATAATTAATTATTCACAAATAATATTACGAAGAATCGCGATCTTGTGACCGGTAGTTCCCAAGAAAGAGGGGCTTTCGATAAGGATCTCTCCTTCTTGGTAGATTGATTAGGTGACCAAACCTCTCCTTAGGCAGAACTTTCTAGACATTGCCAATAATGTTATCCAATAATATTATTAGGATAATATGAATTATTTCTCCAGATAATGGAAAATACTATGTAATGACAATTTATTAAAACAACGGTAATATAAAATATCAATGCGGCAATTATTGAATCAATAAAATAAAATCTTGAATAGTAATTCTTTGTAACAATTATTGAGTAGTGCCTTCTTACGTAGAATCAATAATTAATTGCAATCAATGTGTGTTCTTCTTATTAGTGTGTTTTAACCAGCGTATTAGTGTGTTTTAACCATGCGGGTATTCAACAACTTATATTTGTCTTTCTTAACAACTTCTAAGTTAGATTATTTATAAACAACTATATATATTTGTCGATTTTCTTCATCAATCGCTTTCCGTTATGGGGCCCACAAAAGTATTTTACCCGTAACTATCCACGAATATTCCCTTACTATTTCTGAATATAAATAGAGGAAAATAAATTTCGAATATTAATAATTTGATAATGAATATTTTATAATAACTTCATTCTTGCTTATTAGAAATATTTGCGTATTTTACCCTTAACTATCCACATTAATCAAATCAACCCTTACTATTTCAAAATAATAAATAAGAGGAAAATAAATTTCATTTATTAATAATTTGTGGGTCTTATAAGTCTGCAAGTTATAAAGAAATGTTTAAACTGAAAATGAATATTATTTTTAAAATGATGAAAGTTATTCCTATTGTTCAATCTGCTATGACCTTTTTTCTTGCTATTGTTAGTTATATTGAATGCTCACACTTGCTATTAAATGAAAAACACTTTTTCAGTTGCAACGATGTTAGAAGAACTTAAAGATCATTTGTAAAAGAAACGAAGTTAGAAGAACTTAAAGATCCGAAAGATGAAGTATTGAGTTATGAAGTGAATTGTAATGTGGATGAGCGAGAAGATCGAGCGTAGACTTGTAATATAAAATAAATTAAATGAACTTTAGATTAGTTTAATGAACTGTTATATATCCTTTGTGGTGGATGAAAGTCACTCGTGTAAGATGTAAAGGTAATTATCGTTATTTGTAATGAAAGTAGTTATAAGGTTTTAGAACCTGGGAATTTAAAATGTATGTTGTTATATTTTAGTATATAATGATGCATCTTTGGAGGAAAATGGGATCGTGATGTACTGAATCTGGATGTGAAGATAGAACGGATTTTGGGGCGTTACTGATTGCTATCAGAGCTGATAGGTTATAAATCTTTGGTAAGAGTACCTAAGACTATAATCGTAGAGAGAGGGATAAGAAGATCACCACATGATCATAGTGAATCATAGTAACAGATGAGATGTTAAATGATGAATGATTTATAGTACTACGAAGTAGTATGGGAAGAAGAACTTAGATTGAGTTGTGAAGGATAGTATATGAATTAAAGAAAATTCGTATTTAGTAAAAAGAGATTTAGAAGTTATAAAAATTTCAATTGAGGACTCATGTGATAGCTGAGTTGTATGAACCTTTGTTATGGGCAGAGATTTGTGCTTGGTATAACAACAACTTAGCTTATTATAGTGATAATCATTGGAATTGGTCGCGCTGTCAAGATGTATATTACGAGAAGGTGAATCTTTTCTCATGTATATACTTGATAGGTAGAGAACGATAAGGTAGGTGCGAGTTCTTGAAAATCATACTTATGGTACATTCGTGACTTATAATGATATGGTAGGTTTTTGAACTTCTCAAATGAATGGATGGACACTTATGAAGTGCATGCGGGATGGTTCTTAAACTCATATTATTGTGGAAAGTTCCTGAACTCATAATGTGTGGTTAGTTGATGGACTGTACTAAGGTAGATGGATGTTTAGACTGAAAATAAGTTATTTTCATTAGGCTTAGTATTGAAAGTGCTAGAGAAGATTAAGTATTGTCGCAGTAAGACAATGAAGGAAGATGGAGAATAGGGTATTCCAAGTCCTCTAGCTATGCTAGATTTCGAAGTTTATTGAAATTGTGCTTATGTGTTCGTATTTTGAAAATGAAAGAATTGGTTCCACTTTTGGAACCAATAGATTTTTAAAAGAACTATTCTTTGTGACAACCCGAAAAATCGGATTGTCCAGAATTTAAGTTTAAAGAATTAGTTATTAATAAAATGAATTTTTATTAATACTATTTTGTGTTATGTGTTTATTAATCGTTCTATAACCTAGAATGATTATTAATCGGGAGGATTCTAGCTACGAGCTAGATTGAACGAGTACGAATTTTCAAGACGAAAATAAAATTTTTCTGGGGAAAAAGACGAAATAGGCACTAATCATCCGTTTCTGCTTGGAGATTTATTTTGAATTTCCGAGAAACGCGTAATGATAGAATTTTGAGACGAGATGGAATATTCAATAATATCTCAGTTATGGCAAAAACAAAGTTTTTGCCTGCGGACTTAAAACTTAAGGGTTAGGAAAAGTGAGTTCCGAGAATTTTATGATTTCGTATAATAATTAGAGTTATTATGCGTAAGAAATACGAGTATAATACTAGTTATTATACGAGTATAGTACAAAGATTAGTACGACGTATAATACGAATATCGTACGAACGATATACGAAGAGAATATGAGAATACGAGAATGGAATGCATAGAATACGATTAGTCTAAATGGACTTTGAGTTCATGGACTTTGAAAGAATCCAATTAGACTTGGATTATATCAAGCCCAGTGAAATGTGTAATCAAGCCTAGGGTAGGCCCAGTAAGAATTAATGTAAGGCCCAATGTTAGATTTAATTAAGCCCGATCAAAGAAAATAAATCGCGGATAGAACCGATTGGTCACCAGATGGGTAAAACCCATGGGGCAACCCGTGGGGAAGACCCATGGGCATGTGGGGCAGCCACTTGGCCACCAAGTAAGGGTGGTGGCCAAGTAAACTTGGTGGCTAAGCCATGAATAGTAAGGAGGTGGGGTGAAATGACCAAAATACCCCTAGCATTGGTTTTCTATATAAACAAGCCTTAAGCTCATTTGTTTGGTTTGAAATTTTAACCAACACTTGAGAGATAGAGAGAGAGAGAGTTCGGATGGGAGAAGAGAGGAAAAGGAAGAGGAAAAGCTTGCCCAAGTGCATGCTTTGTCCGACGGAAGGAGATTAAAGAAGAACGGTAATCTGAACCCTAGTTTCTTCTAATTTTCTTTAAGTTTAATATGTTCAAAAATATAACTTAATGAAGATAAGAAGTAGATAAAGTTCAGAATGATTTCATATGGTTGAAATCATGAGAAAATGAAGAAATAAGAATTAGGAATTTAGTTTATATATTTCTTAAGGAAGTGTAAGATTCGTAAGGATTTTGAGCGATCCGAATAAATCTTATGAATGAGTAGGTCAAATAAGTAAGGAATGATGTTCTATAACATTAAATTCCAAGAAAAAGTAAAATCGTAATCCAAAATATCGATTAAAAACGAAGAACATGCGAAGAATGCGAAGAACGTTGTTGATGGACAAATTGAAAACCATCGTAGGATAATTGTTGTTGATGGACAAGTTTAAAACTATCGTAGGATAATTGTTGTTGATGGACAAGTTTAAAACCATCGTGTATAAGTTAGTTGCTTATTGCTTGGTTAGGAATGTTAGAAACGTTCATGAAAAACAGATTAAAACTAAGCTATAACGAAGTTATGGCGAAAATTTCGTAAAAGAAGAACGAGAATTAAAAATTTAGTAAATGAACCCGAACGTGTAGGGTTTCATAAGAATGTAAGAGAATGTATAAAACATGAGTCGTGGACTCAAGAAAAAACGAGTTCCGAATTCAGATGACCGAATTACGGACGAATGAATGAAGAACGTTAATAACGTAAAATGAATGAAGAGTGAAGATTAAGCCAATTGAATGGCATGTTAACGGATTCAGAATGAAGTTCTGTCCAAGGGTAATCAAAGTACATAAGATAAGGAAGAAAATGGCTTTGGAACGACCTCGTTCCGAGTTATAACTAATAAGATAAGAGATTTCAAAGTCAGCGTCTCAAGCTTGTAAAAAACTTAGAATATTTTTCTAGGTGTCATGCTTGGCGCCGCAGCGCGAGTCGTGCCTTGGGGGCCGGTGTCACAGTGCGAGCTCGGGCCATCAGCTACTATTAAATGGCACCGCAGCGCGATGGAAAGGGAAGGGCACGGTGCCGCAGTGCCGGTGCATGGCAATGCCCAGAAATGAGATTTTTACTGCTCAATTACTAGTGGATGTGCAAGAAAGAAATATTAACATATAGTTCAACTAATGTAACACTTAATTAAGTGTATTAAACCTTTGATGAAGGTTGAACGAAAAGTTTAAATGAGATTAAAAGATAAAGAATGTAGACACGGGTTACTGGAACCAATGTGTCAGGAAGCGTAGTAGTCAAATGATAAACGAACGTGAGGATTGCTATAATTGTGATTCCTTAAAGCGTTGATTGACTAGGGTAATAAATAACATTTCGATGTTATGTCATGGTCATGAGAGATGAATGTAAAGCGTTTAGATATTTGTGAAAGCAACGTTATTTGCGATGAGCGATCGATCTTAACATACAGCGAACCGTATGGCTTTGACATTAGGAAAGAATAATGAACATGGGGTTCAGGTGACGAGTAAGGATTGAAAATAATTAAAACCTTGGATGAATGTTGTATAGAATTAAGAGGCAAGTAACGTAAATGTTGAATACGTAAACGTTCCTCGTGAATCATATTTACATTGAGAAAACGTTCTAAGTATACATTGATTGTATGACTTAGATGTTGACGGAAGTAGTAAGTAAGATATGAATTATCAAGAAAGCCGTAGCGAACGATAATAAGATTAATGAAAAATGAATGTGTGTCGGATGAGAATGTGAGAATGAATTGTAAGTGTTGAACACTTGAACTGAGTTAAAGGTTAAGTGTATGTGAATACTAAACGGGTAGAACCTACACCCCGTGTATGGTTTGACTATAAGGTAATGAAGATCAATGATTAAACCTGTGAATAGTGAAGAAGCTGAATTAAAGATAAGTATGTATAACGTAAAAGAAGCCGAGTTAATGTTTATAACTTGGATGACATTCCGAGTCGAATGAATCGGACATTGTAAGATAAGAATGAATATTGAATGATCGTCCTGAGTATACAAAAGATTGTATGACTTAGACGATAAAGAATAAATCCTGAGGTATGGCATTTAGTTGCCAGAAAGCCATAATGAATAAGAATTTAACTTAACGAACATTATAGGTTAATAGTTCGGATAAGTTAAGATAAGTTAGGTTCTAGTACAATCGTAACCTTTGATGGTTGACATATGGGAGCTGGGCTAAACAATTCCTTCAGAGAGCGAAGGTATATAAAACTGGCAACCGTTCTAACTCACTGTTATGTGCAGTGTAGATGAGACGGGAACTTGTTTGTTGGTTGTTTGTGGGAAACCACTCAGAGTACCATATGGACTACTAGCAGAGAGACGATGTGTCCTAGTCTTCAATAAAACGCCTATAATAACTTGCCAATCCCAAAAAACTTCTTACTTCTGACGGTATCTTCGGCTGATCCTAGTTTATTACAGCTTCCACTTTCGATGGACCTACCAAAATTCCTTCCTTATCAATAACGTGCCCGAGAAACTATACACATTCCAACCAAAATTCATATTTTGAGAATTTAGCGTACAACTTCTCTTTTCTCAATGTCTCCAACGTCACTCTTAAGTGTTTAATATGTTCTTCCTTGGTTTTAGAATACACCAATATATCATCAATAAACACCACCACAAATTTATCTAAGAATGGTTTAAACACCTTGTTCATCAAATCCATGAATGCCGCAGGTGCATTGGTTAAACCAAATGACATAACCAAAAACTCGTAATGACCATACCGAATTCTAAATGTTGTCTTAGGTACATCTTCTGGCCTCACCTTCAACTGATAATAACCATTCCTCAAGTCTATCTTTGAAAAATATCTTGCCCCCTTCAGTTGATCGAACAAGTCATCGATTCTTGGTAATGGATACTTATTTTTGATGGTGACCTTATTCAATTCTTGGTAGTCAATGCAGAGCTGCATCGATCCTTCTTTCTTCTTAACAAACAACACCGGTGCTCCCCATGGCGATACACTTGGTTGGATATACTTCTTGTCGAGTAATTCTTGTAACTGCACCATCAACTCTTTCATCTCTACTAGGGCCATTCTGTATGGTGCTTTAGATATCAGGGCCGTTTCTGGCACTAAATCAATTACGAACTCAATTTCTCGATCTGGCGGAAGTCTAGGTAAATCGTCTGGAAATACGTCTAAAAAATCTCTTATGACCGGCATCTCTTCTAACTCCACACTCTTCTTTTGTGTATCGACTATGTAGGCTAAGTATCCTACACATCCCTGTCTCAGCAACTTATTGGCTTGCATCACCATCAGATAACTTGCTTGTCGAGGTGGCTTACTGCCATAAAATACTACCTTTGACGAAGTCATAAGGTTAACACATTTCCTTTGGCAATCAATTACTGCTCCATAATTGAATAACCAATCCATTCTCAATATGACATCAAATTCCCCAAGTTTAATTGGTATCAAATCTACCATCATCACGTGACCCTTTATAACCACTCTACAATTCTTATATATGAATTTAACAAGAATCACCTCCCTTTTCGCAATCTCTATGCTCAAAGAATAATCTAATTCTTCCTGAGGCAAATCTAAGTTTTGAGAAAATTCATCGGATATAAATGAACAAGTAGCACCCGAATCAAATGGCACATAAGCATTAATACCATTAATCAGAATGATACCTGACACCACACCCTTTGACTACACAACATCTTGCACGGTCATATTGAAAGTCCTCGTGGTAGATCGGCTTGATTGTGCTGGTCCAGTGATAGTTAAAGTACCTCCACTATTTTTTCCTTTTCCTCCACTTGCACTTCCCATTGTCTTTTCAGGGCAATCACGAGCCATTTGATCCTTCGAACCTCAGGTGAATCATGCTCCCTTCTTTGGGCTAAAACAGTTCGATGCAATGTGACCCTCCTAGCCACAATTGAAACACACCATCTTACCCTTCAAACACACCCCAGTGTGGTTCTTCCCGCAAGTAGCACAAGCTTCAAACTTCTTCTTTGGTTGACTTCCTTGTTGTCCTCCCGTGTTTGAATTCTCATTCCACTTCCTCTTCTGATTGTTACTTCCATTATTTCTTCCACTAGCCTTGTTATCATTCTCATTCTTTCTCTTCTTTTGTTCTTGGTTATACTTGGTTAAGGCATCGCTTCCACCTTCCGCGATAATTGCATTTTCCAGTACAACCACAAATGTGTTTAACTGGAACATTGAAACCTTGCTGTAAAGCCAGGGCTTGAACCTTTGTTCGAACCTTCTTTCCTTACGCTCATCGGTATTAACTTGATAAGTGGCAAACCTTGTCAACTCATTAAACTTCGCAACATATTCTGGCACAGTCATGGTTCGGTGATTTTTAGACCATTATAAACTACTGTTCAAGTAGGTATTGTGAGGATGTTGTGGAAGAAAGCAATAAAAGTTCTATCTCCAGTAGAACTATCAGCATCAACCTGATAGAAAGCCCGGGTGGTGGTGACAATCCTAGCGTAACGGCAGGAAGAATCCAATGATAACTATCAAGGCGAGCTATCATCAGGATAAGTATCAATAATCCCTAGTGAGTCACTAGAAAAAAAAGGAACATCCCCGGCGGAGGTAAAGTCAGAAAGCATATCTGAAGACAAAGAACTTTGGTGACAAATCCTGACGTCGAATTCAGAAAGGTCCAATGGTATCAGCCATATTAAAATCTCCCCAACAGGGATCTTGAAAACATCTCTACAATATGACGTCAAATCAGTCTCAATGGCACTGACGGACATTTTAGTTAGCTTCAACCCAATGTAGCTTCAGAAAAGATCCGGTGATGAAAGCTTTGTAAACTACCATTCTAGTAGACATCAAGGTAGTTCAATAGAGACCATCATTGATAACTCCATCCCCAACAGAAATGGCTGGAGAGTTAGTGATAGAATACCGTTCGAAGTAATTCCAAACAAAAATGGTCAAAGTACATAACATTATATTATGCTGCATTACATAACATCATTTAATCTTGTCATATTCTAAGTTTTTAGTAATCTTTATCATGTTTGATAGGTCTCATTTTCTTTTATATATTTTGATGATAACAATTATGTAGTAATTAAATAAATCTGTAATTTATTTAATAATTTTTTTATCTAAACTATTTTATGATTTTATTTGAATTAATTTATTTTTGACCTTGATAATTTAAATACCAAGTGTTACATAAATTGATTCATATAAATAAATAAGGCAAGGGGATCCTATTTGTTTTCAAAACTCAAAGTTGGGCAAAAATGATTTATTGCATGCATGCATACATATATCATACTATAAACATGTGTGTGTGTATTAATATAATATAATACGTATATATATTGTGATGCCTCCAAAATAGGTATACAACACCCATTCTGAGTCACCAAATACATGGTACAAAAATAACTACAACTTTATTAATACAATTGTAGTGCAAAATATGACAACACATAAACTGTGAGTTTAAATACAAATATTGTCATCTAGACAATATCCACACTCAAATAAGTCCTCATTACAATTATTGATATACTATTTTACAAAATGGTGAGGACTACTAAAACAACTTCTAGAACCATCATTCCATACCCCGACTAGTACTCGCTACATTCTCGCCTCCTGAGAAGAAAAATAGAACAAAAAAAAAAAGGGTGAGCTCAACTAGCCCAGTAAAGAATATTATGACTAAGATAATATAGAACAAATTATTGTTAGTCTTCAACAGGGAAAAATTCGATAGAATATAATAGACAACAAGTTTCAGATCAATATTCGCAGCGAAAATAATAATTCAGAGAAGAGTTACGTAGAGAATGAAATCTACTATTATCTATGAATTTAAAAGTCCATCATCAATATTTTATCCCTGTAACATCAATCAATATACATCATAGATCAAATATTCATCTTTGCACTACAGGCCAAAGATATTCATCAGTTGGTCATGTTCATCTCAACACTTGTACATCTTTGGACTACAGCCAAAGATATTCATAAGAAAATCAACCATCTTTGCACTACAGGTCAAAGATATTCAGTAATATCATCATTTAGGACTGAGGATGATGAAAAATATTTTAAAGAAAACGAATCCAAATTGAAACAAAAGAACAAATATTAAGGATTCATACTTTAAACAATCCGAGTTCAAAAATACTTCATAAATAATCATAGTGGAGCAAAATTCAAGAATGATCAAAACATGGATACAATCAAAGCTAGTATCCATAATAGATATTTTGGACAAAAAAACGAAAATTTTATTTTTCTATGAATAGTGTCGTATTCGTGAATAGTGTTGTATACGTGAATAGTGCCGTATACATGAATAGAGTAACCCCGATACTAAAATACAAGAATTTCACAAGAAAAATCTTACCAATACTTCTGACTGGAATACTGGATATATTGCTGAAGGGAACTTGTACCGTATAGCAACACTCAAAGTATCAAAATACTCCCAACAATACGCTCGATAATATAAAGAGAGAAAGAGAGAGAAAATTTATTTCTGGTGTGATTTTCAATTCTAACCAAAGCATCCTATTTATAGGAAATTGCTTAGAACACCAAAGCATAAAATTTAATAAAATATTAATATATTTATTATAAATTCCTACGCACACCAAAGACATCTGATTTCAGCCATTAACATGTGAAAGTGGGGCCCACCCAAGTGTAAAAAACATTTTTCTTAAATAAAATAATTAAAACTTTCAAAAATTAATTATTCCGAAACTTCGGAGCTTCAATAATTCATAATAAATAGCCCTTTTATCAAAAAAAATTCGAATCTTGTGTCCATTTCATAGGAAATTCAATTTTCTACAACTTTGTAAGTGTAAGTTTTTCCAAATTCCAAACAGAAATTGACCAAAATCCACATACGGCCGATTTTATAGGTTATAATTAAATTTTAGTCAAGAAATGGGGTCCACAAACATATTTTAAATATTTTTAGTAAAAAAAAATACTCTTCCTCCTCATTTATTCATATATCCCACATTCATTGTAAAAATATCACCATTATTATATTATTAAAATATAATAATATATTTAAATGAATTATTTTATCAAAAAAGATAAAATATCAATTTTTCAACAATTGTCACTTTAAAATTTTCTCCATCTATATCCACGTAAAATGAATATTTTTCTTATCATATAAATCAATAATTAATTATTCACAAATAATATTACAGAATCACAATATATACAATGACGGTAGTTCTAAGAAAGAGGGGCTTTCAATAAGGATTTCTCTTCATGGCGCACAATTAGGTGACCAAACCTCTCCTTGACGAACTTTCTAGACATTGTCAATAATGCTATATATAATATTATTTCAAATAATATGTATATGGGAATAAGCATGTGAATGATATTCCTATTTACATATGATTTGATTATAATATATATATATATATATATATATATATATATATATATATATATGAATATATATATATATATGAATGAATATACTAGTATGCTTGCATTAAGAAAAGTCATAAAGTCCTTTGATAGATAATAGAAACATATATACAAGGACTTAGAATGAATTGATCAAATGTGTTAGGTTAATCCTACAAAAGCAAAACTTGACTTTGTAAAGTCCTTAAAAAAGAAATGATGTACAAGGACTATAAAATAGTAAGATCAAGCATGTTAGGTTGATCTTATGATGTAATAGATAGGCTTGTCCGATCGTTGAAGCCTTTTGAAAAATCATAGTCTGCGGGAGAGTCGAGGAAAACTCGAGAGCTATCGGCGAGAATCGTAGTTTGCAAGATAGTAGATCTGGAGTTCGTAGACTTCCGGAGAGGCGAGGAAGGATCGTAGTGTGTCGAGGAGAACTTCCTCGGGGCCCGTAGTCTCTTTGAGGAAGTCGTGTTCATAATCGTGAGAGCCGACACGCTTTCTGGTAGGCCGAAGCATCTGCCAAAGCCAGTCAAGAATCGTTGACTACACTCGGAGTCGTAGAGTCTACTAAAGTCAAAGCCAATTCAAGAATCGTAGACTGCACTTAGAATCGTAGAGTCTACTGATCGTATCAAAGGCAGAGATCGAAGTCGAGCAAGATCAGATGAAGACAACAAGCACAACGACAGAAATCGTAGTATCAAGATCTGATCTCAAAGTTGTAGTGTCTGTACCAAAGATGAATCATAGAATGCAGAGCTAAGACCTTAACAGATGTGCTCACAAGGCCAGAGTAGAATCGTAGAGCAAACATGATTCTCAACAATTGAGCACTCCCAGAATATCCAAAGGAATGAAGCCTCTAGTTGGTAATGCAAAGATACATCTCACTTGAAGGAAGCCAGAGAGCACTCAACGAATGGCATGAAAACTAATAAAAGATCTAAGCATCAACTCAATCAGCATCCAGATTGAGTTGAGAAGCTATTCAAGGTAAAGTCTTCCACAAGATGATCATAAGAAGACTTCAGTAGCTGACTAAGGAAAGTTAGTATATGCTGTAGCTGTCAAGAAGAAAGATGACAACGATCCTGAAAGTAACCAGAATCATAGTGTTTGCCAAACAAAGAAGAAACTGATGGAGTATACACAAAGATACTGGTCAGCCTCTGAATAACAAGGCTAAAGTGATTAAGCATTGGGTCAGTACATTGATGATAAGTGAACAGAAGATCACAAGGAGAAAGCTAGCTCGACACGCCATAAATCTGAAGTGTCTTGTTATTTAGAAGGGGTCAGAGCAAGAAGTCAAGCCATCAGTATTTGAGAACAGTCGAGGTAAACAGAAGTGATGAAGCACTGCACAAGAGAAGGAAGAGGTGTTCTACATTGAAGATCCAATCAACAATCTTCAAGATCATAGTGTTGTCTCTACCAGGCAACAAGACACTACGATTAGGTCCATGAAGATATGCATCAGAATCGTAGAGTTCGAATAGCTAAAAATTGAAGCATTGACAACGGTTCAATCTGAAGGATAATATTCGGACAAGAGCTTATTGAGAGCATCGATGCAAGGACAACCTCTGATCGAGAAATCAGAAGGGTGAAATAAAGTCGTCGACCTGCCCAAGATATCAAAGTGACATATCTGATAGGGTTGATGAAACAGCAGATTGCAGTGTCAGGAAGTCAGAAAAAGATGTCATATCATATCTGCAGTCTGCACCAAATAACTTGAGATCTGCAAAGCAATTTGAATATCTTTCAACGGCTACTTTCCAAAGGGAAGATTGGGAAGCAGTATAAATCAACAGAGCTTCAAAGATCAAGAGTTGCTGATGATTGTGAAGTTGCAGAATCGTTGAGTTGGTGAATGCTATTGTTGACTGTACGAGTTCCACCAAAGATCAATAGAACAAGTCTCGATGCTTGATTGAGACTACCAAGGTGGAAGTGAAGCCTCTTTGAAGAAGGACTCATACAGATCAAAGCTTCACTCAACAAAGATGAGAAGATCAAGAGAGCCACTCTACAGATCACCATGAACCGAAAGCTAAAACTGAACAAGTATAGAACCATATCTGCAAAGTATTTAAGAAGGGTTCAAGGATTTCTAAGTGCCAGACGAAGACTACTAAAAGCATAGAGACCTAGTAAACCCAGATGGTAATGGTGCACAACTGACATCAGATGAAGATAAGCTGAAGAGAGTAAAGATCAGCTGCACCAAAGAAGATGTGGTCCGGACTCGAAGTTGAAAGAAAAGATGATCACACTAAGCTGCTAAGTACAAAAGATGTTCAGAGCTTAATGACATCTTAGCAGCTTAGCACCAACAACAACAACAACTACAACAACAAGAAGCCAGGGCCTGAGGGGTTCTTGTCCGAAGGGACTAAATGAAGTTCCAAGCCTGCTGGGCTTGAAGAGTTCCAAGGGAACTAGAGAAGTTCCAAGGCTGCTGGCCTTGAAGAGTTCTTAGTGAACTGAAGTCCCAAGGCTGCTGGACTTGAAGGAATCTTAGTGATTTAGGGTGCTGCCCTTCCTTAGTGGAAATCCTGTTAGTTGAAAGTAGAAGAGTGGATTAGGAGCTTGAGTCTCTGAACCACTTAAAACCCCTTGTGTCTTTTACTTTATGTTATTTTCATTATGTACATTAACTGCTATAACTGCTATGTATGTGCTAACTGCTTACTACTAAGTTAACTCTACAAACAATGTATGTCTGATTATGAATATATCAATGAAGGGGATCTTTTACTTATTCCGTTGTGCTTAAAAAGATTCTTAAGTTTGTCATGTGCTACTTAATGAGCAATACAACTTAATAGAGAAAAAGTATTTTGAAATTCTATAGATTTATTCAACCCCCCCTCCCCTCCCCCTTCTAGATCTATATTGTGCCTACTGGGAACTAACAATTGGTATCAGAGCAGGTTCTCATGCTATATTCAAAAGCTAACCGCTTTGAGTCTTATCCTAGGCACAAACATTGTTCTAAACTTAGTTTAGTAGTAAGTCACTTGTGATATGCAGATGAGCTCACACGTTGGAAATTTTGTGTATAGGTAAATGTGCATATACACCTTAAGCTGCTCAGATTGATCCATGTTCTTGATTGCCATATCAACAAGACCAATCATTGCTCACTATCAATCCTGTTGTTTGAAGACCAGGCTAGAAAGCTCAAAAGACATCAATAGAAAAGATTCAAACATCCACCAGCCTGAAAAGATGAAAAGGCCATACATGCTAAGTAATGCTTATCCAGAGAAGAAAGAAGAAGTTCTCAAATATGTATGCCGCCAACTGCGCATTTGGATGTAAACCTTGTGAACTCAAGGATGTCAAAGAATTAGAAATGCTGATACTCTCTTAGCTTGTATCTTCAAGACCACGACTGATTGACTGAAGATCAATTGGAGCAACTAGCTGTCAGAAACAAATGAAAAAAACATGCACATCAATGCCTAAAATCAGAATATGTAATGACTGTTAAGAAACTAACAGCAAAAAGGTACGGTTCCTCACTAATATAGATATGAGCATCATATTTGCACCTTACTTATGAACTATAATAGTTTTCCTTCAAGTATTCATAATCCATCTAAAAAGGTGAAGAGAGAAAGTACAATGATAATGGAAACTCAAATGTCTATAAACTTTCTCTCCATCCAAGTTTTAGGTTGAAGATGATAACTTGAAAGATACCTGAAATGGTTTTAAGAGCCTCACAGGTCGATTGAATGTGAAGTAATCTTTGCTGATGGGTTAATGTGTTTCGTACATCCTATGGTCTAAGTGTTTAATGACACACAAAGTATGATCAGATCTACAAGAAAATCTTGAAGATTCATAGAAATTGATCACCTCCATGATGCTAATAAATCGTAGAGTTGATTCTCACTCTGTGAACATTTAAACCCTGTGAACATAACCTAACAAATGATGAAACCATCAAAGAAAAAGAGTGGTTTATTAAAATAGCAAATCTCACACACACTCACCATCATGCATCTCAAAATGTATTATCTAAATTAGTTACATGCATGAATATGACTGATGGTGATTAATATGATGATTATCCAAATATATGAGGAACAAGGGTTTAGAAAACTAACCTAGTAGGACCCATTTAACCATGGGTACCAAAATAGAAATTTATAACCTGCAGGTACCTGGTCCATCTGACCACACTAAGGAATGCTAAAGAAAAAGACTTCAGTCAAGAAGAGTCAGCCAGCAGAAGGCTTAGGACTGTTCCGAAATAACTCTGACAATATTCCTATATGTCAAAGCCTGTCCTTGAAAGACCTGCTGAGCTAATCTAAATGAAGCTCAAATGGCTGCATATCCTTATATGAAAGTAAGCCACTCAACCAGAGATGAAAAAGGGTCTTAGATGCTCAAAGCATGCAAAACTTATTCTCAAGGAAACTCACATTAGAGGACTATCAAGCATCAAACTTTAGGAACTTAGTTCGGGAGCAGAACTCCACGAGCACAAGCTGATAAGGAAGACTACATTCGTAGTGCTATCAAAAGATCGTAGAATGATACAAGAAAATTTAATAACTTCAGTCAGAAGGAGATGTGCAGGGGAGTCACACCTCACTGAAAAGAAAGCATCAACCATGGGGAGCAGTGATATGTTAAGGAACAACAATACTGAGATATAATATGAAGCAGTGTACCAGCTACAGAGTCCCAAAACTTTGTGGCTGATGAACCAAATAAAGATCCATAGTCAATAGGAACATTTCAAAACGTACTACTGATAACCTTTTAGCCACCCAACTCAAAACCATGGAGAGCCTACGATCAAACATCTGATTATAGTGGAATAACAGAAGGACACCACGATTACAGCAAATGCAATTGTCTAAAGTTGGTAAAGGACCTCACCACCAGAAAAGGTCAAATGAGATATCAGTGCAAATCACCTCTAAAGTACTTCATCCGGAAAGCGCCTCAAGGAAAAACCTAACCCTTAGCTCACTTTAAGAGGTTGGCTCTTCCTGAGCTACTTTAACCCAGAAGAATTGCTTAATCAAGTTCATCTCAAGGACCAAGTCAGTCAACGATCGTAGAGTAGAGGTTGAATAGAACTCCACTATTGTAGTGCAACCTCAGCGATCGTAGAAGCAGAATCGACGATCGCAGTCCTATAAGAGGCTACTCCTAACTTACAAGGAGTTGGAAGAACAGGAAAATTGCTCAAATCATTCAAAATAAGGGAAGACAAGCTCGAATGCTGGTTGGAAAGATGTCCTGCTGAAAGAAAGTACCCAAGGCTTCATAAAGCACAACAGTGGATGAGGCGTGGAGGTTCAAAATGAGAAGTAATGTCAAAACCATCCACTGCAACATCTTTCAGAGAATTGATCATTGAGTCAACAGGGAAAGCGTGAGTGATAGTCATCTCTCTATCATGCTACTCTACGAACTAAAGAGGTCAAAGGTCAATCCACGTCAATCAAACGTCCACTCTTCTAAAAGAGACAGCTAACTGACAAGTTACTAGGGAGTTACAGCTCGTTACTGGGCATCGTGCAACCAATGACTAATTGACACGTCATAGCGTATGCAGTGTAAGAAGGAACTGCCATAAAGACAAATTCAAAATCTATAAACAGTTACCAAAATCCATGGAACCTCTCTCCCTCCCATTTTCAAACCCTAAAATTCTCTTCGAAGCCAAACCACTAAAACTTCCAGAGTTCAAATCATAATCAACCATACTTCATAAATCTCCCTGAATCAATATCCATATTCCTCGAATCATTCAAATGGAAGATTGGCGAGTAATCACTGGCATTCAACTCGGAACCAAGTCATTTGAGAAATCGAAAAGAAGTTCGAGAGACATTCTTGAACTCGTGAAGAAAGTGGATTCTCGAGAATGTCTTGAGCAAGCAAAAGCACTCGAGTATACACCGAAATTGGTTAAGGAATTCTACTCAAATGCATCCATAAATGCGAGAACTCTTTCAACCAAGGTTAAAGGTGGGTCGATCTAAAAGCTGAAATCATACGATAAAAACCAGATGCCTAGATTTTCACGACCAAGGATATGAAAAAACCTTGATGAGATTGACATTGAGAAAGCAAAGGAGATTATGGGGTACCAAAGAAACCCTAGTTTGAAGGATATGAAGAAAAAGGAGTTTCTAGAGATTGGTTGGTTGATTTCACAATCAAAGATCAAGCGTGCAAAGATATACACGATCAACAAGTAATATAGTGATAAAAAAGTAATATAGTGATCGATCCCTCGGAGAATTCCAATTAATAAATTCCAACTACTAATCTTGTATCAATTCAATTTTATTTAAACAACCAAAAATTGTGATCTTTAAAACTAAGAAAACTAATTTTACTAAAGCAAGAAATTATTCTAAAAAGAAAATAAATAACAAACTAAGAATTGTTTGAAATGCGGATAAATGATAATTAAGACTCCAATATCCCAATTATGATTATTAAATCAATTATCAATTATCCCAATTATTATGTCTCTTGAATTGTTAACAGGAATTCTCAAATGCCAATGACCCTCTCTCGGTGATCAATTGCCTTCTATTTAACCCAGATTAATTTTGCTATATCTCTATGCAAACCAATTGAATTAAACTCGTTCTAATCCCAATTCCTTATGTGTTACATGCGACAAATAGATATTCTCATTCTATTCACAAACCTAATTATTCTTTGTGCAAATAACTAAGTCACATGTCACCACTGCCAGATTCTAACTCTAGAATTCCTTTCTCAATTCCTTCAGAGTAACAAGGTAATTATTGGCGGATAATTAATCAATAAGTACAAGGCATGATGAACAATTCACTTCAACATAAATAATTGGAATAAATTAAATAATCAATTCATAACCATAAAAGGTTCCATTGGAATCTTAATAAAAGAAATTAGTTCATAGCGGAAATAAAACCAACAATAATTGATAAATCATCCTTAATGAATTACACAATTTAAAAGAATAAAGAAGAAGAAGAACTCCAATCCCAAGCCTTTGGATCCGCTGCTCTTGCTCCTTGATCAATTTCAATTGTGTAAAAAATTAGTCTCCCAATTCAATATAAAGAAGCCTTTATACTCCCTTCTTGATCCACAATCCAATTGCCCATCAACCTCCTCAAGTATCCACCTCAATATTGATTTTAATGCCAAGTCAACGCCTCCTCACGCGCGTCCTTGACCAGAGCAAATCGAGGCCCAGCGCCCCGGCGCTGTAATTAACCCGTGAGGTAGCGCCCCGACACTGTCATGCAGAAACTTGACAATCTTGCCATTTCTAACCCAAATGCTCCCAAACATTCCAACCGCGCACAATCCTGCCACAACACAACTTGAACAAGTAAAATGACTCTAAAATGCTTTGGACACACAACAAATTAAGGTCAAACATATCCAATTCATGGGTATATTACCCAATCATCAAATACCCCAAACTTAAGTCGTTGCATGTCCTCAAGCAACAAAACACAACCAACACGAAGAACGAAACATCATGCAAATGCAAACAATCTATATGACCTTAATTCCAGCAATTCAATAGTTGACGAATGTCCACGGCCTCAAAAAAATCACAAAAACATGTTAATACATCATGTTAAAGCAGATCAATAATATCCCAACAATCAATCAATCAAAATCTGTTATTACTGATATTGTGAGTGTGTGTTCAACAACCATGCTAACCAATGAAAAGCAAAAATCTGAAAGATAATAAAGTTCATAATAAGCTTCATACAGTTCAACTCAAGAACTCATCAAATAAACTAGATTCAACTAAAATTAAACAATCACCAAAATTCAGGGGTCAACATGAAATACTTATGCTTATTTTTTTTTAGACAGGGGCATTTTGCACTTTTCCCGCTTTATTTATTTATTTATTTTTTCTCATGACTATGCATTGTCTTATTCCCTTAGGCTTTTCAATGCTACCTTAACGAGCTTTTAACCAACGACTCCCAAGCCATTAAGACCTTAGAGCGCTAGGTGTAGAGACAATCCCCTCGGGCTTACTTACTCAAGTAACAAAGGCCACAAAACTAGACAAGCACGCCACGGTGTTTATCTATTTATTTATTTATTTATTTATAGCTTATATACTCCATATATTTTTCCCCCAAACTTGAGTTCATATCTAAATTTAGTCTTCACTAAATATTTAACTTGCTCTTTCATTTCACTAGCATTCATCCTTTAGAACTCTATTATCTATCCATTTAAACTATCATAGCTAACATGGTCATTTTGAAAAATGTGATATCCTTGAAATATCAGTGTCAAACAGATAGGGATTCAAATCATGTCAAGAAAATCATATCACTAACTCAACAATCCTTACTAGACTTGTTCATGCAATTTTAAGTTCATCATTGGCCTTCAAATATTCTCTTTATCAAAAATTTGGAATTAACATGCAATCCTAAATGCAACATTTATAATAAACAAAACATCCACAAACTATTAACAATCACAGCTCACTCATGCAAAATAAAACTAAACAACTACCCCCAAACTTATCTAGAGCAATGTCCTCATGCGAAATATAAAGCAAAATAAAATAGAGGACTTCCCTGATGAGCTTAAGTCTCGGGTGGAGCATCATCATCCTCGCTCATCTCTAGATCAGATGGAGGAAAAAGCTGGCGGGGCCCAAGGTGGGGCGGAACTAATCGAGACTCACTTTTAGGAAATAAATTTGGGACGTTCATAGCATTTTGAGCTGCAAACTGGGCAACCAAATATTTATAGATAACATCTTGGCGTTCAGACAGGCGGACATTTTGGGCTTCAATATTGTAGAACCATCCGTTAACTTCTCGTTGGACTGCTTCGGGAACCACACCTCGATAAGCTGCAGACGAGGGACCATAAGTAGGTGGAGCCTGAGTTGGTGGAGCTTGAGATTGTTCGGCTTGGGGAATTATGAAACCCAATCCCCTAGGGTGGTTTGCTCCACTAGTCCATACTTTGTACCTACTTATCAACTTATGGTCCACCACGGGCATCGATGTTTGAATCATCTCGTCTGACTTCCATTTGACTCCGAACTTAGCACATAATACGCAGATTAGAGACGGGTGTGGTAACCCTCCTGTGGTTCCTCCGCGAGATGCTCGGAGGACAGATTGCTGAATGAGATGGCCTACATCAATTTTAAATCCTTTGATTATGGAGTATAAAAGCACTGCTCGTTCCCTGGTCACATGACTCACATGGGTGCATGGCATGAGTTTTGCGCAAATAAACGCATACCATGCCTTCCCATATAAGCTGAGATTCGCTAGTGGAAAGGTCATGCTTTCGCGTTCATGTACTGTCCATGTGGTGCCCGGCTGACAAAGTTCACGAATTATCTGCTCATAATCCGGCCCATCACTCACAAACCGTGCGTACTCGTCGTTTAGTCCCTCCACTGGTAGTTGATAACACTCGTTGAAGTCCTCTTCGCCAATTTCCACTGTTTTGCCCCTTACAAATATACCGTAATGATAGTGTTCAGGCACGTTGGCATAGAATTCATAACAAGCTGCAATCACTTCTTTGGATCGGTTGCTCGGTGAGTGTGAACCAATTTCTCTCTATATCATCACGCTAACTCCCCATCCTTTGCTTGATTCGGTCTCGGGCCACGCTTGGGACTAGTGAGTGGGTAACCCATCATGCGGTTATAAGCGTTCTGGGCCTCGGCGGAGCAGATATCGTCGGCTATCAAATCTCGGAGGGGCCGATATGAACTGAACCCTCACTTTCAAGCGTTGGCGTTTTGAAGCCATGTAGAATTAACTTTGTCTTGTTCTTTAATGAGTAATGAAATAGTTGTGGTGGAGAAGTGCTTGAAGTAGAATTTAAAAGCAGAGTGATAGAGAATGAGGCGGCGTGGAAGGATCTAATAAAATAGATGTATATGTGTGATAGAAGTGCAAAAGGTGTAGGAGTTATGTTGCATGAAGAGTCCTGATCATGGACGGTTATATTTGAAAATGGAACTGGAAGGATCTAATAAAATAGAATATATTGTGAGAAGTTGCAAAAGGTGTAGGAGTTATGTTTATGAAAGTCACGATCATGGGGGTTATATTTCACGCCCGACGACGCCGGTAGAACGCTTTGAAATGAGCTTGTGAAGCACTATTTGATGGTGTTGTTTGTATGTTGGTCAGTCGTGAGAAACTCCTCGGCCAAAGGCGCTTGAATTATCTTAATGTCTGTATGCAAAGGCGCTTGGCATCGGTGAGTGACCGACTTTAAGCTTGGGGTGCTTGATTTGTGTTATGCTTGAGCTACTGGACAAGTATTGATGGTCGAGGCGGCTTGAATCTCGGTTGTGATTACTGCACTGTCCCCATGCACAATGACCATGTTGAAGCACAAATCCTCAATCTGCAGCATGAAACTCATTTAACAAAATATTATGCTACTAAATAAATAAAGAATAAAAATAACAATAAAAATGATTGGGTTGCCTCCCAATAAGCGCTTGGTTTACAGTCATCAGCCCGACTTTGCTGTCATGCTCAATTATCCACTGGATCAGAGAGGTTCATGACCGTAGTTTGACGTTCGATGGGTCCACTCCAGTAATGTTTGAGTCTTTGAGCGTTAACCTTGAATGTGCAGTTTGAATTTGGTTTCTCGATCTCGATATTACCATGTGGTGTAACAGACACAACTGTAAAAGGTCCTGACCAACGAGATTTTAGTTTCCCAGGAAATAACCGTAATCTTGAGTTGAAAAGCAAGACTTGTTGGCCCGGTTCAAACGTTTTATCGAGAATTTTCTTATCGTTCCAAGCTTTGACTTTCTCCTTATAGAGTTTTGCGTTTTCATAGGCGTTGAATCAAAATTCATCCATCTCGTTCAATTGCAGTAACCTTTTCTCGCCCGCTGCTTGTACATCGAAATTGAGCTTCCGAATGGCCCAATGTGCACTATGTTCTAGCTCGACCGGGAGGTGACCGCCTTTCAAGTAAACCATTCTATAAGGTGACATACCGGTCAGATTCTTATATCTTTATGACGATATGCCCATAGAGCATCGTCGAGGCGTATGGACCAATCTTTTTCGTGACGGATTGACCACCTTTTCGAATTCGCTTGACCTCCTATTCGAGAGACCTCGACTTGACCATTGGTTTGGGGATGATCTGTGGCTGCAATTTTATAGCCGAACACCATACTTCACCGGTGACTTTGTGAAGCGCTTATTGCATAAATCGTTCCTCATCACTTATTATTGCGCGTGTGTTAGAATCGTGTGAAGATGTTTTTCTTTAAGAAGCGAAGAACAACGTTGGCATCGTTAATGTGGTAACACAGCTGCGGCTTCTACCCATTTGGAAACATAATCCACCGCTTGACAAAATATCTTGATTATTAAAAGATGAGAAGCGGTCCCATGAAATCGATTCCCCAAACGTCAAAACGATTCTACCTCAAAATAGAGTTGAGTGGCATTTCATTTCGCTTGGAGATATTACCTACTGGCGTTGGCATCGATCACACTTTAGCACATAGAGATATGCATCCTTGAATAAGGAAGGCGGTAAAATCTTGATTGTAACACCTTGGCCGCAGTTCGATCACCGGAATAATGGCCCCCATAATCTGAAGAGTGGCAATGACCCAATATGCTGTCCATCTCTTCATATGGCACACAGCATCAAATCATTTGATCATGAGCTTTAAACAAGAATGGTTCATCCCAATATAATCTTGCTTCACGTCATGGAGGAATTTCTTTCGTTGTTGTGAGCTCAAATCCGGTGGTAATACCTTAGCAACCACGTAGTTCACATAATCAGCATACCAAGGCAGGCAGTGTTGTGGTTACTCGGAGAAGTTGTTCATCCAGAAATTTATCGTTAATCAGTGCATTGTCTTTCCTTTGTAACTCTGCATTTTCTAACCGCGAAAGATGATCCGCCACTTGATTTTCTGTACCCTTTCTATCCCGGATCTCCAAATCAAACTCTTGTAGCAATAACACCCACCGAATTAACCTCGGTTTAGCATCTTTCTTCTCAATCAGATATTTGATGGCAGAATGATCCGTGTAGACGATTACCTTGGTCCCAATGAGATATGCTCTGAATTTGTCGAAGGCAAACACAACTGCAAGTAGTTCTTTTTCTGTGGTTGTGTAGTTCAACTGCGCATCTGTCAGCGTCTTGCTTGAGTAATAAATTGTGTGAAAAATCTTGTCGTGACGTTGTCCCAGTACGGCTCCCACTGCATAGTCACTGGCGTCGCACATCAATTCGAACGGTAAAGACCAATCGGGCGCCACAATGATTGGAGCAGAAACCAACTTCTTCTTTAATACCTCAAATGCCTCGACACATGTCTGATCCATTTTGAAGGGCACGTCTTTCTCTAACAGGGAACACAAGGGTTTTGAAATTTTTGAAAAATCTTTAATGAAGCGTCTGTAGAAACCCGCATGTCCCAAGAAGCTCCGGATTCCCTTCACGAGATCTTTGGAGGAGGTAATTTCTCAATAGTCTCAATCTTTGCTTTATCCACCTCTAACCTGCTGCGAAACCCTATGCGAGAATAATCCCTTCTTTCACCATAAAGTGACATTTTTCCCGATTAAGAACCAGATTAGTCTCACGCATCGTTTCAATACTAATATCGATTTTGCAAGCAAAGATCAAAGCTATCACCAAAACACGGAAAAATCGTCCATAAATACCTCTAAATTTTCTCGACCATATCGGAGAAGATCGCCATCATGCACCGTTGAAAGGTTCTTTGGTGCATTGCATAAACCAAAAGACATCTGTTTGAAATGCAAGCGTCTAGTATGGGCATGTGAATGTCATTTTCTCTTGATCCTCGGTGCTATGGCAATTTGATTATATCTAGAATAACCATCGAGAGACAATAGAGGCGATGTCACGCTGCTTTATCAACATCTCGATCGATGAATGGCAAGGGAAGTGATCCTTACGTGTGGCTTTATTTAGCTTGCGGTAGTCCATATATACTCTCCATCCTATATGGCGATCGAGTAGGGATGAGCTCATTAGCTTCATTCTTCACCTGCTGTCGTATACCCCTTTCTTTGAGTACGCATTGTACAGGACTCACCCACGAACTATCTGAGATCGGGTAAATAATGCCAGCATCCAACCACTTTATAATCTCCTTTTTCACTACCTCCTTCATGATGGGGTTTAGCCTTCTTTGCATCTCGATGGTTGGTTTTGCCCTTCTTCCATTAAGATTTTATGCATCTGAGAATGATGGGCTAATACCTCGAATGTCGCTATAGTCCACCCAATTCTTTATTTTGAATTCTCATGAAGACCGTAGCAGTTTCTCCTTTTGCGTGTCGATTAAATCTGTCGAAACAATAAGCGGTAGGGTATCGTCTTTTCCCAAATAAGCATCTGCTGAGATGGGATGGTAATGGCTTTAATTCGGCCACCGGTGGCTCTTTATTGAAGGTTTGAACTTTTACCTTAAGCTTGGGCCTCTCTATGGTGTCGAAAGATTGAGTACTTTTTCCGAAAAGGCGATGGTGTGTCTAGCCATTTGACATATTTGATATCCTCTTGATACCACATTCGTTTGTCCCGAGTAAAATTGATTCAAGTGGGTCCTCCGAATAATTTGTGCTGAATATATGATTCACCAATTCCTCCATGATATCAACCCGCATTCATTCACCTTTTTCTTTTGAGTAAGACATTGACTTGAAAACGTTAACGGTGACCTGTTGATCTTCAACCCGCATTGTCAATTCACCTTTTTGAACTTCAATCAATGTTCTGCCTGTTGCCAAAAATGGTCGCCCTAGAATGATCGGGATTTCACTGTCCACTTCACAATCCAGAATAAAGAAATCCACGGGGAAGATGAATTTATCCACTTTTACTAGCACATCTTCAACAATACCTCGTGGATATGTAACCGATCTATTCACTAACTGCAAACTGATATTCATTGGTCATGGAGCCTGAAGTTCGAACTAACTGTAGACGGATAATGGCATTAGATTTATACTGGCCCCCAAATCACATAATGCTCGTCCTGAAAAACTGATTTCCAATCTCACACGGTATATTAAAGCTACCTGGATCCTTAAGCTTCGGCGGTAACTTAATACGAATGATATACTTTGCATTCTTGATCAATCTCTTTTTCAAATTCACCCAATTTCCTCTTCCTCGACAAAACCTCCTTCATAAACTTCGCGTAACTCGGCATCTGTTCCAAGGCTTCGACGAAGGGGATGTTGATATGCAACTTCTTGAAGATATCCAAAAACCGTGAGAACTGCTTATCTAACTTGGATTTTGAAATCTCTGCGGATATGGTATGGGAGGCATTATCTTTGGTTGGTTTGAATTTTTTCTTTGTGAGGTCTCATCTTGATGCTTTTGGTCTCCACCACTTCCTCTGTTTCAATTCTTTGCATTGTCCTCCTTTTCCCTATCCGTGATTGTTGTTGTAATTCTTTTCCACTTCATTAGAGTTACCGCCTTACAATGCTCATCTCGGCTGGGTTTTCTCGGTATCGCTCGGAAGTGTTCAAGTGGTGGTTATTCAATGCATGCTTTATTTGTCCCATTTGATTTTTCAGATTCTTGATCGATGCATTACGGCTTTGCATATTCAGCTCCATTTTATTCATATTCAGCTCTATTTGATTAAATTTCTTATCATTCGCCTCGCTCCTTTTCTCTGGATGCTTTAACAAATCTTTCCAAGGCTTCTTAACCCAACTTGCTTTTCGCTTTCGAGTTGTTGTATCGATTTTGAAACCCGGAATTGTTTTGTTGTCTCGGCGCTTGTTCTGCAGCTTGATTGTTACTCCATGAAAACCCCGGATGATTTCTCCACCCCGGATTATATGCATTTTGATTCGGATAAAATTTGAGTAGGCAGACTATAACTCCCACATCTTGTCTTGATTAAACATTTATGGCACATTGATCAGTAGTATGACCCCGAGCACATATTCCACAAACCATCGCTACTCTTTGTGTGGATTGTGGATCTGCAATAATTCTATTTGCTTAGCCATTGCGACCATTTGCATTTGTAATGATGTTATCGCATCCACATCATACTTACCATTTGCTTTTGGAGGATTAGACCTAGTCATGGGCCACTGATAGTTGTTGGTACCCATCGTCTCTAACAACTGATATGCCTCGTCAAAATTTTTAGACATAATCGCTCCTCCTGCTGCTGCATCAATACTTGCCCTCGTGGATGCTTGTAAACCATCACAAAATATCCCCAATTGCATCCACTGTGGAATTCCATGGTGTGGGCACTTACGAACATATCCTTAAACCTTTCCCACACCTTATACAACGATTACGAATCAAGCTGTGCGAAGGTATGAATATCATTAAAAGTAGTTTCTTGACTTTCTTTGGTGGGAAAAACTTAGCTAGAAATTTTTGAGCTAAGTCGTCCCAAGTGAGATTGAGTCGGAGGATTTGAGGGTGTAACCAACCCGTGCTTTGTCTTTCAAGGTAAATGGGAACATCCTCAACCTTGTAGCATCTTAGATACATTGTTGAATTTGAAGGTGTAGCAAACTTCGAGAAACTTAAGATATGCTCATTCGGATCATCTAACGAACTACCCCCAAACTGACATTGATTCTGAAGCATTTGAATTGTTTTTGGTTTAATCTCAAAAGTGTTAGCATTGATTGTCGGCCTCCTAATACTCGACTGTATATCCGTGACATTCGGCATGGCATAGTCCCGAAGTGATTTCTGATCGTTCCCTGCCATGTTCACTGGAATTTCTTGTTCCGCCAGTTTTTCTTCCTCGGGTGATACTACACTAGTCGATTGCCCTTTACGGAACTTCCTTTCAATCTCGTCTGTATAAGGAAAAAGTTCCTTTCTTGCCCTTGATCTAGTGTGCATACACTCGCAAAGAATTCCTGCAAAGACAAGAAGAAAAATAAGTAACGTTTAAATTAAGACCGAATTGATTATAACTAATATGGAATTAATATTAACAAAGAAATCCCCGGCAACGGCGCCAAAAACTTGTTGGTTGATTTCACAATCAAAGCAAACGTGCAAGTATACACGATCAACAAGTAATATAGTGATAAAATAGAGTGTCGATCCCTCAGAGAATTCCAATTAATAAATTCCAACTACTAGTACTGTATCAATTCAATTTTATTTAAACAACCAAAAATTGTGATCTTTAAAACTAAGAAAACTAATTTTACTAAAGCAAGAAATTATTCTAAAAGAAAAATAAATAACAAACTAAGAATTGTTTGAATGCAGATAAATGATAATTAAGACTCCAATATCCCCAATTATGATTATTAAATCAATTATCCAATTATCCCAATTATTATGTCTACTGAATTGTTAACAGGAATTCTCAAATGCCAACAGCCCTCTCTCGAGTGATCAATTGCCTTCTATTTAACCCAGATTAATTTTGCTATATCTCTATGCAAAACAATTGAATTAAACTCGTTCTAATCTCAATTCCTTATGTGTTACATGCGTGAATAGATATTCTCATTCTATTCACAAACCTAATTATTCTTTGTGCAAATAACTAAGTCACATGTCACCATGCCAGATTCTAACTCTAGAATTCCTTTCTCAATTCCTTCAGAGTAACAAGGTAATTATTGGCGGATAATTAATCAATAAGTACAAGGCATGATGAACAATTCACTTCAACATAAATAATTGGAATAAATTAAATAATCAATTCATAACCATAAAAGGTTCCATTGGAATCTTAATAAAAGAAATTAGTTCATGGCGGAAATAAAACCAACAATAATTGATAAATCATCCTTAATGAATTACACAATTTAAAAGAATAAAGAAGAAGAAGAACTCGATCCCAAGCCTTGAGATCTGCTCTTGCTCCTTGATCGATTTCAATTGTGTAAAAAATTCGTCTCCCAATTCAATATAAAGAAGCCTTATATACTCCCTTCTTGATCCTGATCCAATTGCCCATCAACTTCCTCAAGTGTCCACCTCAATATTGATTTTAATGCCAAGTCAGCGCGCCTCCTCGCGCGTCCTTGACCGAGCAAAGCAGGCCAAGGCCCCGGCCCGTACGTAATTAACGTAAGTGAGGTGGCGCCCGTGACACATCATGCGAAACTTGACAATCTTGCCATTTCTAACCCAAATGCTCCCAAACATTTCAAGCGCTCAATAATCCCGCCACAACACAACTTGAACAAGTAAAATGACTCTAAAATACTTTGGACAAACAACAAATTAAGGTCAAACATATCCAAATTCATGGGTATATATTACCCAATCATCACCAAGAACCACCCAAGAAGAAAGCAAAAGTGATGAAGAAATCAGCCCCAGCTCCCCAGGAAAGTCCATCCAACCAAGAAGAACATGAAGAGTCTGAAGATGAGAAAGGAACTTAAAGTTCAAAGATTGAACCTTCAAGGAGCAAGTTCAACAATGAAGAAGAAGTTGAATCTATGAAAGAAAGAACCAAGGTTAATGATGAAGAAAAGAAATATGCAAGTCCAGTGACCAACTCTCAGAGTACTCACTCTAAAGATAAAGAGAAGCTGCAAAATGACCCATCAGAATCTCCAAATGCAAGTGCTCCAACAAGCCTTCATGATGGCTCAAAAGATGATGAATTCGAAAAAGAAACACCTGCCCCTGTCAATGATGAAAATCAAGAAAGCCTGTCTGATGACTCAAAGGACTCGGAGTCTGAAGAAGAAGAAGACTTTGACTCACCCATAGTTGAACCTCCCAAAAGAAAGAAGAGTCACGGACTACTTGCTCAAGTTGCCTCAAAGAAGAGAAATGATCAATCTACCAAAATCAATGAATTAAGTAATGATGGATCTGAGTCACAGGAAGAGAGTGAAGAAGATGTGACTAGTAATGAAAAAGATGAATCCAACAAAGATGTTGCTGAAGAAGACTCTGGAAATGAAACTCAGCAAGAAGAATTCATTGATGAATCTGATGAAAGAAATCAGCAAAATTCAAGCTTAAAAAGGGAAGAGATAGAGAAAGATTCTGATTCTGCACATCAAGAATCTGAGGAACTTGTGACGAACGAGAATTTTGTAATTAATTTTAATATTTATTGAATTAAATAAATATTTTTCGATGATTTAATTATTAGATTAAATAATTAATTGACGCAATTGTAGTAGATTAATTTAATTATATGTGTTACATTTATTAAATTAATGTAGAGAGTTTTTATTATCAAAGTATGTGATTATGTGAGCTTATTGTATTAAAAGAAATATTTAATAAGCATATTGGTATTTTAATTAATTTAATTATTAATTAGAGAATTAATAATTTGACATTATTTATTAATGAGAAAATTATTTATGTGACTATGTGAATCTATTAGAAATTATTATATTATATTTAAAATATATTAAATAAAATATTGGATTTATTTTATAAGGAGTGTGACATTTTCAAACTATATGATAAAGCTTTATTAAATTAAATGACTTTGAATCAATTAAGGGTTGCCAAACAAGGCCCTAGTAGTGGTTGGATGCAACTACCCATGTTTGGGTTAACTGACCATTACGCGCATCAGTTCTCTTCTCCCTCTGTTATATTACGTCTTCTTTTATTATTATTATTCTAAGTCTAGAAAAGCAGAGAGGTGGAGAGAGTTTGAGAACTTTGAGAGAGATTGCGAATACTGTGATTAAAGGTGATGAAGTGTGAGAAATTGGGAATTGTTGTCACCCTGTGTAATCTAAGCAGAGTATTCAAGGGTAATCCCTTCTTCCCAAATTTTAAAGTTACGTCATTTAGTTTTTATAAAATGGCTTTCATATATTTTGTAAAATCTACGTAATTGAGAAAGGGTTTGATTATGAGTTTATATATGGGTTAAGATGTATCAAATCGTATTTGATTATATATATATTATGTGAATTATCATGTCATCGTTTCATAATACTATGAATTGCTATTTCAAAAATTCTGAGTATGGGTTTTGGCCTTATGGCCTTATACGTGATATTTTATGTATTGATCGTATGTTATCCCTAAATTTTACACTCGTATATTATTATGCATGTTGATACGAAGAGACCAAAGTTTAAATAAATGGATTCGGTGTTATAACGAATTCGTAGTGATAATTTTCATGTTTTATTTTCAAAACCTTCAAGAACATCAAGAACAGTGAAAGTAAATGTGTTGATTTTGCAAATTATGTGTTGTAACTTGTTAAAAATCATGCTAGATGGGTTAAAGTAATGATTATATATGTATTACAATGATTGGGTAAGTCTGAATTCGTGTAAAAAATAACTAATTGGAAGTTATGGCCATATTCATGTATAATTTTACGTGTGATTGATTTTGGCCTTGTTATGTTCATGAATCTATAATCGCAAAAGCTATGAGAAAATGAGCACAGGTAACTTACCCCGTGACGTTACCAAACTAAATTACTACCTCGTGATCAAAATAAATAATTAAATAAATAAAATAAATAATAAATAATAAATAATAAATAAATATTTGATGAAAATTATTATTAAAATATTTATAAAATAAATTAAATATTTTAATTGATATATTTATGAAATAAAATAAATATTCGATGAAAATTATTATTAAAATATTTATAAAATAAATTAAATATTTTAATTGAGATATTATGGAATAAAATAAATATTCGATGAAAATTATTATTAAAATATTTATAAAATAAATTAAATATTTTAATTGAGATATTTATGAAATAAAATAAATATTCGATGAAAATTATTTTTAAAATATTTATAAAATAAATTAAATATTTTAATTGAGATATTATGGAATAAAATAAATATTCGATGAAAATTATTATTAAAATATTTATAAAATAAATTAAATATTTTAATTGAGATATTATGGAATAAATTAAATATTCGATGGAAATTATTATGAAATAATTTATTCAAGTGTAATAATAGTAAGAGAATGAAAATATTCTAATTTAATTAAGTAATTAAATTAGAAGGTAATGAAATGTTAAATAAAGTGGAGTTTATATTAAATAATTAAGTGAAAATGTAACTAATGAATGTCGTGAATACTTATATATGGTATGTGTGTAGGATTTGTGGTGAGCGGAAGTAGTAATTGTTTAGCCTACATGAGGCAAGCTTCCTAACCCTACTTGTCATTATTGTTCAAGTTTATTAATTACCTCGAGTAAATTATCATTATTATTATTCATGTTCAAATGTTATATTAAAGATTGATTATCTTTTCAAAGCATGATTCAGTTATACAATAATTGTCCTATTGTATACTTCACGAGATTATTATTCAATTTGAATATCATTATTATTGAACCTTATTAGACTAGCGAACCCTTATTAATTCGACTAGTCCATAGTTGATAAGCGTTCTAAATTTCCGAACCCTTGATGAATTGTCAAACCAAACTTCCTTTAGTGCGGACTCGAATGTCAGCCCGAGATGAACAACCCTGCAAAGGATTTACTTATGTGTTAGCGTTAAGATATTGTGTACGATGTATGGTACTAAGAAATTTGATCCCCCAAAATACAGTAGAAAGGTCCATAGTCTTATGAGTATTAAAGGTTTCAAGTATAACCCTTGATAACCTAGGACATAGTTCAAGGTTTTATGACCCTCGAAATCTTTTGATTCTTGTTATTCATTCTTGATTCAAAAGTTGAGCTTTTATTCGGATGTCTTTGATTCACTCGCATGTTATTATCTTTATTATTTCATTGTTATACTTGTGGGCATTTGTGCTCACTCTTGCTTAATAATAACATTGCGATTAAGAACGAAAAGAAGCCATTTGAACCTTCCACTAGTAAAAGGCAAGGGCAAAGTTAGCAAGTGTTGAAGACTTGTTATTTTATTTGATGATGTATTTAGGTTAGACTTAAGTTAATGATGTTGTTTAAGACTTAATTATTTATGATTCCACACAGATGTTTAAGGTTAGAGTAACCTGGGATTGTATTTATTATGTAGTTGATGTAACCCCATAAGGGGAGATTTATTATTATTTCTATCTATTGCATGGTTTGCATTTATTATGGGTAGATAGATAGATGATATTTGTACAGTGAACACCAAATCCCGTGGAATTGAAGTACCCGGATTTGGGGGTGTCACAAGTTGGTATCAAAGCTGTAGGTTATGAACCTTAGGTGGGGGAACAACCTTAGGTAGTAGCCTTATAGAAAGAAGATAGTGATGGAAAACTCTTATCGAGTTATAAGAAATGAATTTATGTAATTCATTGAAGATAATAAAAGACCTTATGTGTTTATGTGTTAAAGTATGCGTTAGATGATACGACTTAGTAACTAAAACTCTTATCGAATGTTGGAGAAGCTAGTCAAGCTGGGGAGGAAGAACCCGTGTACCTATAATGCAAGCGGAGGAGGAGGATCCCAGAGACATTCATGTCGTTAGGGAGCGGTGAGTCTGAGAGGAGTCATCTCCATTGATCACCGTTGTTGGTCGGGAGCATGAGCAGGAGCCCGATCTGAGGAGGATCTGAGGAGGAATTTGTTGAGGAAGAGGAAGAGGAAGAAGAGGAGTTACCACGGTACACCGTTGATCTTTGAGATGTATGACACGTTATATGGCCAAATAGTAATGGAGTTACTGAGACGAGGTCCGAGATTTGGTGAGCGGCGGTTCAAACATATTACTCAGAAAGCGAAGGAGAGGAGATTTCGACTCTTCACTCTCGATCGGCAAATGTAGAATGGGATTTGGTCCATGAGAAGGGTCAACCGAAGATAAGACCAGGAGATAGAAAAAGTGAAGAAGGCTGAAGGAAACCTCCGAAAGATCGAACATAGTAGAAGAAGAGCGATGGGTAAGAGAATCGCGTCGAGGTGATCGTGCGAGAAGATGATAGTCGTGTGCAAAGAAGGCAAAGCTTGAAGAGACATATTCTACACTTAATCATGCGATGGATGAGGCCCAAGATCGAGTTTTGAGGTACCCCATTCGATTCGAAGGACTTCCATTGTATATCTTTGGATCGCGGAGACGATGTCTCGTATCATGGATGAGGGCGTGGCAAGGCTATTCAAACACCTTGATGAGCAGTGATAAAATTTGTTTAATTATGTGAAAGACTTAATTAGTTTTTATATGTAAATTCGGCGTGTTTATGAGCGAAAGAATATTTGAATGTTTTAAATCCCGTGGATTCTTTATTCGAGGATAGTTGATGTAAATAGCGGTTATGCTATCGTTTAATGTTAAAACTTTGATTTGAATGCAAATATATCAAGTTGTTTGAGATGATGTGTTAAGTGATATGTTAAATTGTTGAGTAATGCCTTAACTATTTAGAGAAATAAATAAAGTTCTAATAAAGCGTTTCTTTAACAGAAAAATGCCGCCAAGGAGAAGACAACAACGTCAACCGGCTCAGGAAGAGTCAACCAATAATAACAATTATGCTAACGCTAATCCCGCACGGCGGTTGGTGAACTTCTTATTTGGAGCCATGAATAACCAACCTCAAGCTCCACCAAACACAACGTTTAAGAACTTCAAGGCGGTGGGACCGCCAGAGTTCAAAGGTTCCATGAACCCAATCGAGGCTCAAACGTGGGTTATGGAAATGGAGAAGGTTTTCGGCGTTGCTAGGGTTAGAAGATCGAGAAGACCGCTTTTGCAACGTTTATCTTTGAAGTTTGAGGCTAGCTCTTTGGTGGCAAGCAAACAAAGTGCGAGGAGGTGAAGGTATAATTACGTGGGAGAGATTTAAAGAGATGTTTTTGAAAATGATTTCCCAACTAGTTCACGAGAACCGGATGGAGGTTCAATTTCTAGAGTTGAAGCGAGGGAAATATGGCGTGCTTTGACTATGCGGTAAATTCAACGAATTGGCAAGGTTTGCCCAAGTATCAAGTTCACACGGACGGAAGAGGAAGGCGAGGCGGTTTGAAAGCAAGGACTAAAGCCTTGGGTGTACAAGAAGGTATCAATGTTTATTAAACACGTTTCTTTGGAGTCTTTGGAAAAGGCCATCCTCATTTGAAGGAGGAAGCGATCACGGTGACCAAGTACAATCAAGATCAAAAAAAAAGAAGAAGAGTGAAGGTGAAGGAAATAACAAGGTCGAGTGGAAGTAGCACGGGGAGGTGGAAATTTCAATCGGAAGAAAAAGGTGGAGCAATGACTCATCATCGGGGAATCGGCAAGGTAGTCGGAAGAAAAGAATCGAAGCATGCCGACTTACGGAAAGCCCATCTGGGAGTTTGTATGAATGGAAAAAAGAGTGTGCTACAATTGTGGATGGGAAGGCCACATAGCACCAAATATCAAACCCAAAGAAGGGTGCTTGTTTTACTTGTGGTTGAAGGACCATCGGCAAGAGATTGTCCCAAGAAGGGATCGGGAGGGTCGGGATCGGAGGAGAAGCGGGAAATAACGGTGGAAATGCCTTAACCATCACCGGACCAACCGCACAACAAACCAAACCAACCGCCTTGGGACTTTCAATATGACGGTGCGAGGATGCAATCCGATCTCGTGATGTGGTGTCGGTATCATTCCGATCAATGAAATTAATGCTTATATTTTATTTGATTAAGGGTGCTACTTGTTCCTTTATATTAGAAGACTTTGCTAATAGTTTAGATTTGCTTATGGATGAGTTGGAATATCCCATGAATATAGAAATTGCGAATAGGAGATAATTCACATTAAGAAATGCGTGTTTAAGAAGCGTAGAGTGGATATTAAGGGTAATATCATGAACGTAGATCTTATCCTATTCGACTTGGGGAATTTGGCGTTATTTTGGGAATGGTGGTTATTCAATTACGGGTTTGTAATTGATTGCCAAAAGAAGCATGTTAACCTTATGACTCCATCGAAGGTTGTGTTTTATGGTAGCAAGTCGCCTAGACAAGTGAGTTGTCTGACAATGATGCAGGCTAGGAAGTTGTTAAGACAAGGCTGTGTAGGATACTTAGCTTACATAGTCGATAGTCGAAAAGAGAATCCGAAGGTAGAAGAAACACCGATTGTGAGGGACTTCGTCGACGTATTTCCAGACGATTTACCAGGACTTCCACCAAATAGAGAGGTAGATTTCGTAATCGATTTGGTGCCCGGAACTGCTCCAATATCAAAGGCACCATACCGAATGGCACCAGTAGAGATGAAGGAATTAATGGTACAACTACAAGAATTGTTGGACAAGAAGTACATTCAATAGAAGTGACGCCGTGGGGAGCGCGCGGTGTTGTTTGTGAAAAAGAAGGATGGATCGATGCGACTCTGCATTGACTACTGAGAGAACTAAATAAGGTCACGATTAAGAACAGATATCTATTATTGAGGATCGACGACTGTTTGATCAATTGAAGTGAGCGAGGTACTTTTCCAAGATAGACTTGAGAAGCGGTTATCATCGAATTGAAGGTGAGTAGGAGGATGTACCAAAGACTGCGTTCGAGAACACGATCGATCACTCTGAATTTTTAGTAATGTCGTTTGGTCTTACGAATGCTCCTGCATGACATTTATGGGACTAATGAATGGTGTGTTCAAGCCGTTTTGGACAAGTTCAGTAGTGGTATTTATAGATGACATTTTGGTCTATTAGAAAACCAAAGAAGAACACGAAGAGCATTTGAGATTAACATTGGAAGTATTGAGAAGGGAAAAGTTGTATGCCATGTTTTCGAAATGCGAATTTTGGATTGAACGAGTGTAATTTCTTGGGCACGTGATCGATAAAAACGGAATTTCGGTAGATCCATCCAAAGTCGAGGCCGTGATTAAGCTGGGATCAGCCGAGGGCGCCATCGAATCTGAAGTTTTCTTGGATTGGCGGGGATATTATAGAAGGTTCATACAAGACTTTTCCAAGATCGCAACTCCATTAACGAATTTAACTCGAAAAGCTGTGAAATTTGTTTGGACGGATAAGTGTAAGGAAAGTTTTCAAGAATTGAAGAAGAGGTTGAGTCTGACCTGTGTTATCTCTTCCGGAGGATACTGAGAAATTTTGTTGTTTATAGTGATGCATCGCATAAAGGACTTGGTACGTGTCTTGATGCAAAAGCAGCAAAGTCATTGCGTGTATGCATCACGACGATTGAAGGATTACGAGAAGGGTTACCGACCCATGATTTGGAGTTAGCTGCGATTGTTTTTGCTCTAAAAATTTGGAGGCACTATCTATATGGGGAGAAGTGTGAAATATATACGGACCACAAGAGTGCAAATATATTTTTACGAAGGATTTGAACATCGTCAAAGAAGATGGTTGGAATTAATTAAGGATTACGATTGTGAGATTTTATACCATCAGGGAAAGCAAATGTGGTTCTTGACGCCTTAAGTAGAAAGGGTCGTGAGAAATTGATGATGTTAAGCGCTCGGGAGGAGCTAATTACGAAATGGAGAAAGCGGAGTTGGAAGTGAAGTATCCTATGGAGATTGATGAGAAGCTATTTCAGATGCAATCTGGTACAACTCTACTAGATAAAGTAAAGGAGGCTCAGCTTTAGGACGAAGAATATAAAAAGGTGACAAAGAAGATATCTGAAGGAACCGAACCAAGATTTAAGATGGATAAGGAAGGAATACTGAGATTTGAAAATAGAATCTGGATTCCGCCAAGATCAAGAAATTAAGGAAGAAATTCGAGTGAGGCTCATAGTTCGAGATATTCGATTCACCCGGGTAGTACAAAGATGTATCAAGATCTTGACAACATTTACGGTGGCCGAATTTGAAGCGCGATGTTGCGAGAATGTGTTGCCAAGTGTCGACTCGCCGAGAAAGTAAAAGCGCGAACATCGAGACCGAGGTGGATTGCTACAACCGTTAGAAATCCCGAATGGAAATGGGAACATATTACAATGGACTTCGTGGTTGGCCTTCCGACGACTCGAAATGTTACGATACGATATGGGTTATCGTTGACCAATCGACGAAATCCGCACACTTCCTTCCAATCAAAATCGATTCAACTTAGATCGGTTAGCAAGGTTATATGTGAAAGAGATTGTTTGAGACACTTGAGTCTTGCGGTGTCAATTGTTCTTGATAGAGATCCGCGCTTCACATCAAATTTTGGAAGCGTCTTGAGGAATGCATGGAGTGCGCAATTGCGAATGAGTACAACTTACCACCCTCAAGCAGCAGAACGGAATAGAGTGAGAGAACGATTGAGACATTAGAAGATATGCTAAGAGCATGTGTGATGGACTTTAAAGGAAATTGGGATGATCACCTACCATTAGTAGAGTTCGGCTACAACAACGATTACCACGCTAGTATAGGCATGCCGCACGAAGCGTTATATACGGTGAAAGTGCAGAACTAAAACTTTCTTTGGGATGAAGTTGGTGAAAGACAATTGCTAGGGCGTAATGGTATAGCGAGATACAGAAATAGTCAAAGTGATCCGAGCACGACATTGGTAGCACTCAAGATCGACGGAAGAAATCTGTTGATCCACATCGTAAAAATATCAAGTTTGAATCGGTAGTTATGTTTTCTTGAAGGTCTCTCCTGGAAGGGAAGATCAGTTAGGAAGAAAGGGAAATTGAGCCCAAGATTCATTGGACCCTTTGAAATCTTGAGAAGAATCGGAGAAGTTGCATACGAGGTAGCCTTACCTCCAAAGACTCGAGAATGTCCACAACGTCTTCCATGTTTACGTATTTACGACCCTACAAGGTAGATTACAAGCATGTAATTGAATATGAACCCCAACATTTTGAGAAAGACTTATCTTACAAAGAAATTTCTGTCCAAATTGTTTAATCGAAAAGAACAAGTTCTCGAAATAAAGTTATACCTTACATTAAGGTAATTTGGAGGAACCACAACGCCGACGAAGCTCACGTGGGAACTCAAGAGAATATGATGAAGAATTACCTCATTTATTTACTTAATTATGTAACCGATTTCGGGGATGAATCTTTGTAAGGGGGGAGAATGTAATTCAGGTCGAATTTATTGAGTCGTGATTCTGGGGACAGAATCTTTTTAAGGGGGAAAAGATGTAATGAACGAGAATTTTGTAATTAATTTTAATATTTATTGAATTAAATAAATATTTTTCGATGATTTAATTATTAGATTAAATAATTAATCGACGTTAATTATGGTAGATTAATTTAATTATATGTGTTACATTTATTAAATTAATGTAGAGAATTTTTTATTATCAAAGTATGTGATTATGTGAGCTTATTGTATTAAAAGAAATATTTAATAAGCATATTGGTATTTTAATTAATTTAATTATTAATTAGAGAATTAATAATTTGACATTATTTATTAATGAGAAAATTATTTATGTGACTATGTGAATTTATGAGAAATTATTATATTTTATTTAAAATATATTAAATAAAATATTGGATTTATTTTATAAGGAGTGTGACATTTTCAAACTATATGATAAAGCTTTATTAAATTAAATGACTTTGAATCAATTAAGGGTTGCCAAACAAGGCCCTAGTAGTGGTTGGATGCAGTTACCCATGTTTGGGTTAACTGACCATTACGCGCATCAGTTCTCTTCTCCCTCTGTTATATTACGTCTTCTTTTATTATTATTATTCTAAGTCTGGAAAAGCAGAGAGGCAGAGAGAGTTTGAGAACTTTGAGAGAGATTGCGAATACTGTGATTAAAGGTGAAGAAGTGTGAGAAATTGGGAATTGTTGTCACCCTGTGTAATCTAAGCAGAGTATTCAAGGGTAATCCCTTCTTCCCAAATTTTAAAGTTACGTCATTTAGTTTTTATAAAAATGGCTTTCATATATTTTGTAAAATCTCTGTAATTGAGAAAGGGTTTGATTATGAGTTTATATATGGTGTGACGCCCCCAAAATAGGTCCATTCCATCCAACCCATTCTAAGTCGCCAAATACATGGTACAGAAATAACTACAACTTTATTAATACATTTGTCATGCAAAATACGACAACATATATACTGTGAGTTTAAATACAATTATTGTCTTCTAGACAATATCCACACGCAAATAAATCTCCATCATAATTATTGATATATTATTTTACAAAAATGGTGAGGACTACTAAACAACTCTCTCTAGAACCTTCATTCCATACCCCGACTAGTACTTGCTACATTCTCGCCTCCTGAGAAAAAAAATGGAACAAAAGGAAAAGGGTGAGCTCAACTAGCCCATAAGAAGAATATTATGACTAAGATAATATACAACAAATTATCGTTAGTCTCCAATAGGAAAAAATCTAATAGAATACAATAGACAACCAGGTTTTAAATCAACAATCAAGTAGTGGAAACAACAATTCATTAGAAGAGTTAAGTAGAGAATGCAAACTACTATCTTCTATATATGAATTTAAAAGTTCATCGTCGATATTTTATCCCTGTAACATCAATCAATATATATCTGGAATCAAATATTCATCTTTGCACTACAAAGCCAAAGATATTCATCAGTTAGTCATATTCGCCTAAACACTGTTCATCTTTGCACTCACGGGCCAAAGATATTAATCAGAGGTCATGTTCATCTCAACACTGCTCATCTTTGCACTACTGGGCCAAAGATATTCATCAAGAAATCATTCATCTTTGCACTACAGGCCAAAGATATTCAGTAATATCATCATTTAGAACTGAGGATGATGAAAAATATTTTAAAGGAAACGAATCAAGTGAAACAAAAGAACAAGTATTAAGGATTCAGTATTTTAAATAATCCAAGTTCAAAAATACTTCATAAGTAATCGAGTGGAGTAAAATTCAAGAATGATCAAAACATGGATACAATCAAAGCTAGTATCCATAATAGATATTTTGGACAAAAAGAAGAAATTTCATTTTTGGTGAATAGTCAGATTCGTGAATAGTGCCAGTATCGTGAATAGTAAATCCGACACCAAAAGATAGAAATTTCACAAAAAAAAATATCTTCACGCTTCGTGAATAGTACTCGTGAATAGTAACTCATGAATAGTAACTCATGAATAGTAACTTGACATAAAAAAGTTCCAAATTTGATAAAAAGTTCCAACTAATATTT